>VYZR01014378.1:0-39619 GCA_013400675.1 Oxylabes madagascariensis
TCAGCCTTCCAAGGCATCACCTTCATGTCAGTGGTATAAAATTAGGGGACAAATTAGTCGAAGCATGATGGTTAATCATGAGCTGAAATCACTGTGTACACCTGTTTGCAGGTTTGACTTTTCACTGTTGTTTTTTATGAACAGGTAATATGGTGTGTGCTCACCAAAGGCAGCCCCAGGCTTCAAGCAGGGTGACTGAAGAAAAGCCCTTTCAGTGCCTGCAGAGCCAGACCTCCAGCAAAAGGCAGGTGTGTTCCCCACTGCAGAGATGTCAGCGAGAGCATCACAGACAGATTTGCTTACCAAAGCCCCATTTAGGAAAAAAAAAGCATTCCTAGCATATGAAGTTTTCTGTTATACAGAGCCTGAGGTACAGTCCTAGCTTTCCATGGGATTGGGATTTCAGGAGCCTGAAGGAAAATAAAGTCACAGCTTCGTAGAAACCACGGTCTACAGTGTAAGCAGCTGTTGAAAAACTGGTGTCTTTCCTAGGATGGTGTGGGGAGATGGGGACTGCAATATTCATCTAACATATAAATGTGTGTAGGCATTTACATCTCACTGCAACCTGTAAGGGGAAAGCAGCCCAGCCTAATTCCCTTCCTCAGGGCAGAGCGTGCTGCCTGTCCTATCACAAAATCTTCGTGGACAAACAAGAACTTTCTCTGGCTGGAAAACAGTAACTTGCAATGCAAGGCATGCCAATCTATGTCAGCAGTATTGCTCCCCTGGCACTGCTCCTCCCCGTTAATTGTAGAGTAGAAAACATTCTTCTTCAGGCTTTTCCTCTAACTACCCCAGTGCTAGAGCCAGGAACTGTGGACATTTGTGAGGAGGGAATTTGGCAGCTGAAACGTGTGGAAGCCTGGCTCTGGCATGAGCCTTTCCAAGACCAGCATCTGGACTCCTGGTTAACTTCCTGACTGATCTCCTGCCTCAAACAGGATGCCAACCTCGATAAGTGCACCAAACATAAGGGGGGGGCTGGGCAGAGGCTTGGACATTCTCTTCTGGTTTAAAAATAGTGAAACAAATCCAAAGCACATTGGTAGAAAGGCTGTAACTTCAAAGCTCAACTGGAGAGTGCTTCCTCCTGATGTTTGTCTTGCAGATTACTGCCTGGGTTGAGTTTCTGCCTGTCCCCACAGCAAAGCTGCAGCTGCAACCTCACTTACACAAATAGGTGAATTTGAAGCTCAAACACAAGGCCATTTCTGGTGCACAGTGAACAGCTTGGCTCAATTTACAGGGGCATCTGTGTCAAAACCGTTGTGATGTTTGCAAAGTCCATCAGCATTTTGCTTGTCTGGGTAAAGATGGTGGTTCTGTGTGTGCTGTTTTCCTCGTTTATGCCATTAGGAGAAACCTTACACTGGCTTCCCAAAATAAAAGGTGCTGTTTAGGTTACATCTCAGCTGTGTATATGTCTGCATATATATGGTATAGGGGGAGTGTGCACGTGTGTATACAAGAGAGCTTTTCCTTCAGTGCTGACTCAGAGATTACAGGTGACTGCAAAGTTATTTGGTTTTTCTTCCACCCAGACAAACCGCCTGCCAAGCTTGGATTCTCCCTCGGTGCTTGAGACATCCACATTAGCCCCTTATCTTCAGGAATTCCACAACTGTGGAGACAAAGAAGCCAAAACACTAAAGAAAAGAGCTGAAAGCAGGTGGCAGTGTGTTATTCCTGTACCCCACTCCTACACAGGGCTTGTACATCCCAACCCATGCCTGGCTTTTACACCATTGTCTTTTCAAACATGAAAATGTGACAAGGCTTCTATAACTTCTCTGGGACCAGAGTCAACCACCTTTCCTACATACCAACACTTTGTACACACACAGACGAAAACATGCAAGTGCTTGCAAACTGTATAAACATCATCCAGCACACCCTTTATACAAAAATCATCCACTTTGTTGATTCACCATTTCTCTTTTCACCAAGGGGAAGACTAACACTTTCTAAATAACAGACATAAAGTATTTTGCAAGTGGGAAACAAGTGGCATCAGATGAAAACTCTTGAACAATTGATTTCTCTTGTCCTTCTGCAGTTTTCTTTCCATTGTCATTGTTACCCTGTCATTCTTTTCTGAAGATGAGGAGGAGAATAGAAGAACAGCTAAACCCAAAGGCAGTTATCCACGATGTACACTGCAGCCTGAAACTCCTCAGTACAAGTACAAACGTTGTTGATTTCCTGCCATGACAAGGTAGCACGGAGGTGTGCCAGAGGAGGAGAATGATCTTTTTACAAAGAGAACCTTGTCCAAGACAACTTTATTACCAGACATAAACTCAAGAGAGTTAAAAAGCTGATTTTAAAAAACGATCAGGTGCAGGGCAGAAGGATTAGGTCAGGACTTAAAAGCTTTTCTCAAAAATGTGGCAAATAGATTCTGAATTCTGATCGTGTCTGCAGTGTCAGCAGGTGACTGATTCATCTGCAGCATGGGAAGAAGACTTTTAACACTCTCCGTACAAGGGATATTCCACTGCTCACAGGACACCCTGGCCTACTTCAGTCGCTTGGCAATTCTCATCAGGCCATGAAGGCAAGTTAGTCATGCTCCTGTTCACAAAGTTTCTGACAGTTATGCTTTGCAGTAAGCCATGAAGCCTCAGAGAGACTTTCTGCCTTATGGGTGTCATGCAATGAGTGAGACTGTAATATCTTAAATTTTTTTTTCCAGGTTTGTCTGATAAGTGGGTGGCAACAGTTAGAGGCCAATTTGTGCTTTTCCATCATTCTGTCTAGACATATTTGCAGGCCCTGCTTTGCCTAAAAGAGGAAAGGGTATATCATATATTACACAATAATGGGTTATTTTTACTTGTAATGCATTAAGAGGCTGTTTTCAATCAGAAATCGTTTGATATGAGGGTATGTTCTGGACGATAAATGGAAAAAGTGGAGCATATCCTTTTTTTTTTCTTTTTTCACACAGCAGACAATACCCATACTTTCCATATAGACAGGAAATTGCTTAGGTTTATATATAGAAATACAGTCTACTATAAATGCATACATAATGTATTGATTTATTTAAAAACTGTCACTGTAATTGGTTGAAGCTGCAAAATTGATACACACCTATGTAAATACTTCAGTGCAGCCCAGAAAGGACAAATCTGGAAACTTCAAGTGGGATTCCCTGCCATCAGACTCTGAAGGCATGACATGCATGGTGTGAGGGTCATGTGCCGTTCACCAGTCTCTCAGAGCCACCAGGTCTGCTCTGTTCAGCATCTGTGTGTCATAACTTTTAGTCCTACTTGATTCCTACAGTATCTTCTCACTGTTGTATCTTCTCACCACCCCTTCATCCCAAGCTCCTAATGGGGCAGCAGTTCTTTGTTCATACTGGCACCACTGCCAGTGGGGCTGGGTCCCATCCTGGCTCAGGGCTGTGGGGTTCTCCAGTCCCATATTCCTTGGCTACCTGCCACCTCTTTTGGCTGAAGCTGTCCACTGTCTTCTTCTGTCTCTGGATTGGAAGAAGGTGCTCTGCATTCCCCAGGAGTGGGCTGTGTCCATAGCAGAGCACTTTTCTGCACAGCCACATACTGTCTGTAGCCACTCCTCCCCCAGTGGAGCAACACACAAAAAAAACCTTTCCTGAGAGGGGCACAGTTCCCAGGCAGCAGCTCAGTTTGGATTTTGGGGTTTCTTTCCACATCTTTGTGCTTCTGCCCCTGAGGGCATGAACATTGGGAAGGTGATGAGCTGCTCCCAGGTTTCTGGAGTCCAGGCTGCTTAAGCAGTTAAGGAATCCCTGCTTTATCAGCGCTGTTCTGCAGTTCAGTGGAGCTAAGTCACTTTTTGACTCTTAAACTCTTGCAGAAGATACTTGGATTGTTTTAAGATGATCTTCCACTAAGCTGAGACTCCAAGGGTTAGGAAGGTTAGGAGCTACATGTTTAAAACTGTGTTCAGTTCAAATTGGATGAATTCCTGCTCACCAGACTATGATCCACAGGCAGGCATTATGGTCAGATTATTTAATACATTAGCAAAAGTGAATTTGATGGACACAGCCACCAGCTGGACTGTTATCTGATAAGGCAGTCACAGAGAAGACATAGTAATAGGCCAGAAAAAAAAAATTGTTATTTTCAGGCACTGTAAACAGATCTGTGTTTACTTTATTGCAAAGGGCTTTTTCTTTTTTCTTTTTTTTTTTTTTTTTTTGCTACCATGTAATCTTACACTTGACTTACTATGTGTTTGATATTGTTTGTTTGTTTGCTTTTACATATGCTACATCCCTTAATGAGATTCTTTAGCCTTTTATTTCATCCCATGTAGATAACAAACTTCTCCAGTGTTTCCCTTTAGATTTCTCAAGCTCCACATGGCTGCACTGCTCGTTTCAATACATTTTTTCCCCAGCTGTTTTTTAATAAGGCAAGAAGTACAGTGAGAGCACTTGGCTACTTCCTACTGCAACCATTAATGGCCATGGTAGGCAAAGACTCACAAACCCTGCTACAGATAAGAAAATAAATCTCTTTCTACCATGAAGCTGTGGTGTAAGGACTGAAATACTCTCTAAGCCGTAAAAGTTGAACTTGGAGTGAGGAGAACTCCAGCCGTCACCTTGCATATTTCATTTGTTACAGGCCATCTGTGTGCATCATCAGGGATCTCAGGAAAATATTACTCAGCTGTCTTTTATCTCTGTCTAGTCGAGCTGGAGCGTGGGTAGCAGAACACAAAGAAACAGGTTCCTACCCTTAGCCTGATGATAAAAGATGCTGGTAACCTAATGGAAGCAAATGTTCCGTATTGATTAATAACACAGGGCTATAACCCTCTGAATCTGCTGCGCATGAAGCAGAGTTTAGAAAACAAATAATGAGTTTCTTCCTTCCTAATAAGCTCTTTATTAGTTGTTGAAGTGGAATGTGAGAGTAGAAAGTAAAGCTCAGGTATCAAAAGAAGTGGTGATGACGGGTTGAGGGGGGTCACTTGTGAAAACAGTGGAAATCAAATCAATTAGGCCTGTCAGCTGGAAAACATCATGGGGAATTAACACTTGTTTGTCTGGATTCCTGCAGCCTGAACAAAATTGCACAAGAAGAAAAGTGTATTCGGGTAACAAAGGAAGTGTTGTATTAAAACTGTGGTTTTGGTAAAGGAAGAAAAAAAAGTATTGTGTTATGTAAGACTTACATCCACTGACAGATGAAAGAAGTTAATAAGATACAACTTTAAAACCAGCAATGAGCTTTTACCCTTCAGAAACAAATGCATCTGCACAGCAGCAATGGAAGGAGGTAAAGGTACAACCTCTGTGAACTTTAGGGCTCATAAAGAGTAGAACTGGCAGGGCCCTGCTGAAAATGTTGAGATTTTGCCCGGTTACCGTGAAACTGAAATTACAGCTGGTGGCATAAATTGAAAAGGCATGCAAAAAATCCAGGGACTATTTGGATCATGGGGCTACAATGAGGGAAACCTTGGGGGCAGAGGTTTCAGGAGTCTTTGGATCTCAACCTCATTTCTGGTTTATTTTGCTGTCTCTCACCTCAAGTCTGAAATACACTGAAAAGCCCTTCCCTCTACTGAAAAAGAGTTGTGTTGTTTTGTTTTGTTTTGTTTTTCATATCACGCTCCAGGAGAGGAAAGATGGTGCCAGGGCAGTTACAACCACAGCTTCTCCTGGATCAGTGCCTGACTGAGGAAAGCAGGAATTCAGGTCTACGGTCTCCAAGGCCTCTGACTAAACTCATTAAAACTTGGACACTAAAATTAAGCAGTGAGATGCATTGGCCCTGATCGCTTCTCCTCCCCTAACTCTGGCAGACACCAGGGCGTTCCCCCCAGCCCCTGGGGCTGCCAGAAGGGTGACCACCCTGGGCACAAGGCAGGGACACCCTCCTGCACCAACCTCGGCTCTGCAGAGCCCAGACCTGGTTACCAAAGCAAGGGGCTCAAGGTTACCTTGCAAAATCAAGCCTCAGCCTGCCAGATGGACTGATCTCATGGGTGCTTTTTATCACTGGTTAATTCATGTAGGTTCTACTGAGAGACCCCAATTTGCCAAGAAATACTGTAGGAATAAGCAATAGGATCAAAAAGTTTCAACAACTTGCACTTACGTTAAAATAGAAGGAGCTTGCGAATAACTTCTTTTTGTGTTTCCATTATTGATTTTCATTGCTGTTTTTTGAAGCAAAGTAGTTGAGGTAGCTTTCAAAGTCTGACTGGATTCCAGAATAAAAAATGCAATTGTTCTTTCCCTGTTCCCGTGTTTTGTGCACTGGCTACACATACACATTCTTGGCACACACTGCAGCCTTTAAAGTGCACAATTTTTAATGCAATTAGAAAAAGAAACAATTCCAAATGACAGGAATAAATTAAAGGAATGGCTTGAAGGTGCAATCACAAATGGCTTAGTATTTTTCATTCAGAGGGAATTGCTTCATGAAAAACATTTCCTCTGACTGTCTGAAGCAGTTTTTGAATCACCTTGTCCAGTGTTTCAAGAGTCATGGCCATCACTAGCTGTAGTCTGAATTATTTTATTTGTAAAAATAAATTTTTTACCATTTTAATTGTAAAAACTTTTTTTTTCCCTTTACTTGGGTGAAATAACAGAAGAGAGAAGTGTTGTTTAAGTTTTTTCTTTGCTACTCCAGCCATTGAAAAGCCCTGGTCGTTCCTGCTTCCACATATTTTATTTCACAATGAAGTTGTGATATTAAGTCAACCAACTTACACATTTCAATGCAAATAAAATATAACAAAGCAAGAGCTACTTGCTGCCCCTTACAGATCAGCGGTAGGGAAGGTGTGGAAAGCTATTTGGAGCACCCCTGCTCACCCCTGTTAACACATGCATGCTTCCTTAAAGGAGTGATTACACCTTGCTGTAGGCAGTGCAAAGCTTAGTAGATTTTTACATTTTCACTGTGAAAGAAGGGAATTTCCTCTTCCTTCTGTGGGCAGCCAGCCAGTGAAAGGTGATGGGAAATACATGACATCCTGTTCTGCCTACCTTTCATCTTTCCTGTTCACAGATGCATTTGGAGCCTGACATGCAGGTGTAATTAAAAACAGGTTGATGCCATGCACAGCTCAGCAGATGCACACAAAATTAGTACCTGCTGTGAATCCAAGTACTTTAGCTTTTATGAAGCAGCCAGGCATTTGCAAATTGTCTCTTGTAACTGCAATAATATGAACATAAGAATAAAGTGGATCGTGTGGCTTTCACTAACACAGAAAAATGGCAAACACTTTCCTCAGTAGTACTCAAAGCAATGTAATCCTAACTATTCATGCCGGTGTTTTTCAAAAAAGTTAACACTTATGCAATGGTGCGTTTCACACTTAAAAAAAAATAAAAAATCCCTCTTTTCCAACATTCCCTGCTCATGTGGGCAGCAATGCAGCATCCGTGTTCTCCAGCTGGCCGCTGCTGTGCTGAGGCTGGAAAGGGCTGGTGCTCTGGTCACCCCCCTTTGCCATGGTCTTTAAAAGGTGCTTCTAAGGAGGATTCAGTTCTCCAGCCTACTCACTGAGGGCACTGTGCTTCATGCCTAACGCGGCTGCCATAGCTTCTCTTCCCTAAAAGTCAAATCAGGAGAGGGAGATGCAGGCAGGAGGTGCTTGCTCTGCAATAGCCTGGTCCTGCCCTGCTGCAAACGATGAGGAACTCTTGCCAGGAGGGGATACCAGGTGAGGACACACACCAAAGTGACGGGCTGCAGAGGATAGGGCCATAAAATTTGACAGCAACGAAGCTTTCAACTGCAGTGCTTCACAAAGATGCCACGCTGGCTCCTCCCTGGCAACTGGCAGCAAGAAAAACACAGGTAAAGGAAGATCCATCTCTTGCCTGCCTCACCAGCAGCTCAGGCAGGTTTTGTTGCTTTCAACACTGGGGCAAAGTTGGCTACTAAAATTCTCCCCGCCTCAGTTTAGTGATCCCAGACCATGAGTAGGAGCAGTCCTTCGCCTCCGAGGAGCGCAGCGCCATAAATCTGTTCAGCTGCACATTTCAGCTCCGTGGTGTCAGACAGGCGTCATGAGAGCTCCAGAGTCCAAGTGCCACCACTCCAGTCTTACAGCAGTGCCCCTGCCCACGCTCCATGTGAGTCAGCTGGTGGGAGGGGAGAATTAGGCCCAACATGTCTGGGCTGAGGCAATGATTTAATCAAACTGCTCCTTCCACCCCTGACAAGTGCCTTTTTATGCTTCGTGGTGTCGAGTTTGAAGTTGCCAGTTGGAATTTTTCGCACCTGTGGTTTATTTAAGGCCTTATTCTGCTCTAGCTCTACACATTTGAGACAATAAATGTGTCCTGTAGAGCTGTGAAGTATTAGGTGAGGGAAACATTTATGTGCAGGTGATGGGAATAAATGAATGCTACAGGCATTGCTACATTTTCTATTACTTTCCAAATACAGACAACTGCTACCCATGACCTTCCAGCTCAGAAAACCACTTTTAAATGCTATAAGGAACTCCTGGCTGAATCCTCAAAGTATTCAGTGTATGTTCTGGCTATTCATGCAAGAAAATTTTTCATACCACACATAAATATTCTCAAGAATGATCACATGGGCCAATCGTGTTCATTAGGAACACTGAATAAGAGAAAAGGAATGACTTCAATTTAATGCAATCACACCTGAGATCAAAATCTACTTAACAGAGAGGAAATTAGAAAATATTTACAGTACGAAAATTCCAAAAATAAATAGGAAACCCCCAATGGGGGAAAAAAAAAAAAAAACAAAGCAGGCAATACTAGCATACTAGACATACTAGCAGGTCAGACTGTAGGAGGACATTGCCATACTTGAGAAGTGGAGTTACAAAGTAACCCAGAATTATTTCAGACAGTACAGTAGGTTTATCACGGCTTTAATCAACAGGTAAGCAGGTGATGATTTTTTTTTCAATCGTTAGACATTATTGTAATAGTTTGTTAATCATTCATTTTCAAAAATCCTGGCTTCCTCCAGCAGTTTAAAGTTAACCAAAGAATAAGCAATTTTATCTATTTGAATTACCTTGCTTGAGACACAGCAGTTTCCATTGTCAGGGCAGCAAGAGCCAAACATTTCCATCTTCTATTCTCAGCTGTAACAATTCAAACTGATCAGTAAAAAAAAAATTAAAAAGAAAATAAAAATAAAGTAACACATTATATATTTTCTTGTTATAGCATCTTCTTTTGAGGCATTTTAATCAGAACAGCTGTGTCCCTACTTTCTATCACTGTCCTGTTCATCTCACTTGCACTATCAAGATAAATGATTTTTAGATGTACATGGCTGGACCTTGCATTTAAACAGGCTCTAATCCCCATGGCTAGAGATACCATGAATAACTGGAATACCAGAGAATGAATAGTTTTACTAACCATGTTTTGCCTTAAATAATCAGAACACCTGGTAGATCCAAACACATTTGATTAATTTGCTGTTTGCTCCATTGCATAATTAACCATTTAATTTCATTGCCCTCTGGTTTTGCTCGCTAATTAATTATTTCTTGCTATTTCATCGATCGGCTGCTTGTACATTTCTTGCTTTTCCAGCTATCATCTTTACCTTCTTCTTTATTATATCAGCCCTCCTCCCATTTTTGTTCCTGCCCAATTTCCATTCCTCTTTCTTTCCTTTCTCAGCTGTTGCTCACTCCTCTGTCTCAGCAGTGGCGCAGCCCAGTCCTCACTGGGGCACAGCCACTGCCCCCATTCGGAGTGGATCTGGCTGGGCACCAGGTTCAGGCTTTGGAGAGGGTGGGGACATCAGTGACCTCACCTCAAGGTGGACACAGAGCAAAACCTGTTTGAAGTGTGATGATCCCAGGACAAAGCATCAACCTGGCTGCAAATGATTCATTTCCAGTTGTTACAGCAAACATAGCTGGACTGGGGAGACATGATTTAGGACAAATGCTGCATGCAGTTGTTTGAAATGGGAAGGGTTTAACGACTTGGAGATGTTCTGTTCCTAAGACAGGAACAGCCCACTAGCTGATGTCTTAAACCTACTGTTGATGCTTCGTGGCATCCTGCAGGGTACTAAAAAGAATGCTGTATGAACAATATGACAAAAAAAATATCTAGGAAATTAGCTCCTGTGGGTACACACAAATCTTCCCTAATGCCTAGAATACAGATTTGTTTCCCCTCTCCTCTATGAACTGGTGTGCTCATTGTCCAATCTGGGTTCACTTAATTCTCCCAGAAGTCTTTAATGCTATTTCTACTAAACATTTCGGATGTTTTTTTTCTCACAAACTGCTTTAGTGAACTTGCGCTCTCTGCTGCAACCCTTTCAGTCAGCAAGTTTTAGGAATGCGATGGTGACTTTGAATTCAATCTCCTAATGTTGGGCTCTCACTATCTAAGTGTAGCCGATGCGTTTTATTTCTGTGAAAGCTTGTTTGGATTTCTGTCTGCCCCACTCTGCTCTGGTTTAGATTTCTTGTCTGAATGCTGTCCAGAATCCAGTGCTTACACTACCATTCACCATATCACTTTTTGCTAATTGCTCCCATATTCGAAGAGGTCACGTGTGCCAAATTGCTGGATTGTGACTGCACTCTGGGCGGCTTCTAGCACCTCCCCAAAGAGGCAATTAAAACTCCAAACAGTGCAGGGACAGGAAAATTGCCTGTCAGAGGCTCTGGGGGTCATCCGACATTCCTTCAAAAATGTCTTTTTTGTGCCTTTGACCTTTCCAAAAGAGGAAATATCGTTGCTGCTAAATTTTCCTCTTTCTTCCAGCAGACTGAAAGCCTTTTTTGGATGATCATTGCTTGAGAGGATCAGGGAACGTTCACTCTGATGGATAGGACGATCTTGGCAGTTCTGCCCCGGTGGTGGCTCAGTGAAGGACTGAAGTCAGCTCTTCCTTTCGTGGACATGAGGAACGCTGCTGATGTCAGCAGGACTGCATGCACCTCTTGATCCTGTCACTGGCAAACTGGTCCCAGAGACAAAGAAATAGCTCAACTTGAGCTGAATCTGCAGAAGAGATGAGTATGTAACTGTGTGTCTCGATGAATTAAGCAACTTTCCTTGAGATTGCTCCTGCAATCTCTTGGAAAAGGGCAACACAGAAGCTCTGGAACACAGAGCAAAGTAAGGCCTAGCTAATGCTCAAATCTAGTCCTAATTAGGAGCTTTTTGTTCCTATTACTGAATAAAAGGAAGACAATTCCTTAATTCAGTATTCTACGTAACAGCAGGTGAATGTAGCAGGATGAAGGCAGATGACATTTCTGGAAGCACAAAGGAGGACTGAAGGAGCATCATTAAAAGCAGTAAGAATGGTGGTTTCAAAATCAGATAAGACAACTGGATCACACTGGAATTCATTTTGCTTAGGTCTAACAGAGAAACTAGTGGGGAAAAAGACATAAAAACTCCTTCTGCCCTGTGCTGATGAGAATCAGTGAATAGCTCCACATCCAGTCCTGCATGTCCTTGGTGATCTGGGAAAAGCATCATTAATGCTGGGTGAGCTCTGAGCCCCAGAGCACCCAGGATGGGTCATGTTTCCCTTCACCTTCCTGAGGAGCCTCCTCTGGCTGCAGGGGGACACCAAAAGTCCTTAAATGTCCAGTGAAAGCTTCTCCATATGAAGCTTCAGTCACGTTACACCTGAACACATGTTTTTGGACATCTGTCTTCCATTTGAAAAACAGAAGGCTGAAAAATGTTTCTTGGTCTTTGGAGGGGGGAAGGGGTGGGAAGGGACAGAGGATGCAGCTTTTCCAGCATCAGGATCCTTGAACCAGTTCTCCAGCAGGGTCAAGTGTCTCATTCTTTCTCAAGAGCTCATTTTTATGCTGCTTTATATTCACCCAGGCCCCTTCCTACACACAGGGAGCTGCTCAGGCTTGGCAACAGACATATGTAAGACAAATTGTTCTGTGCTAGGTACAGAGCTCCATAAAACCCCAACAGCTCTGGGTGCTCTAGTTTGCACCTTGGCAAAATATATGTATCCATTCACCCTGAAGATGGCATTGGCAATAGAAAATCTTTCCATAAAGAGGAAGAAAACCATCAGGAAAAGGGAGACGAGCTGTTTTTCAACAGAAGTATTCCACTTCTCAATTTCATAAACTGATAAAAGGGGGGACAGCGTGGCAGCTCAGCGACTGATGGGAAAGGTGAGGCCCTTTAGAGGTCAACTCATCCCATGGCAGCAGAAATGGCCCTGTTTGCCAGGTGCCAGCCAGCAAGTGCAGGCTGTCCCAAGGTATTCTCCCTCAGAGGGCCGCCAAAATCCCCAGAGAGGACAGCTCCGAGGGGTCAGCTACGCCTGAGGTCTGCGCATCTCCCTCAGATGTCTAGAAAGAACATGTTTTTCAGATTCAGCCCAATTTTGCTTGAGCTGTATCTTTGTCTCTGGGACCAGTTTTCCAGTGACAGGAGCAAGAGAAGCAGGAGTGTCCGTGTGGCCCGGCCCTGGAACAGGCTCCACACAGGGCTGCCAAAGCCAATCCCTTTGGCCTCTGCCCCACCAGAGGAAATGTCTGGGAGTGAGGAACAAGTTGTCCTAGGTTACAGCGTAAGATGTGCCCAAAGTCTGTATTCTATCACCATCTCCATGAGCTGTTAAACCAGGTGGGGCAGTGTTTCCCTTGCCCCTCCCTCTGCACTATCTTCTGTTCATGGGCCCTCAAGGCCTTGCCCATGACTCACAGGTAACTCCCTCCGGGAGCTCTCTCTGTTTAATGGGCAATCAAGGACCCACTGCATGACTGATAAAATTACATCATTCCATTGGGAGATGCTCTGCCCAGGGGGAGGAGCCAAGCATTCCCACCTGGATAGAATCTGGGATTTGGGACAGCACTGGGGCCTTACCCACTGGTTTCCCAGAGGTCAGGAGCTACTAGACCTTTCTACAAGATCACTGCTTCAAGAAGACCGCTTCATCTGGACTGCTACCACCACCCTAACCAACAGGGTGTCAGGTTGTATTTGGACTCTGTGGTCTTTTGTACTACTGCATTTGTTTTGTTTTGTTTTATTTTATTTTGTTTTACCTTTTTTTCCCCTCCTATTAAATTGTATTTCTGACTTGGAGTCTGTCACTGGTTTTGCTTTCAAACCAGTACACAAGTGCAGATTTGTCTGGGTTCAGTGGCTTTGAGGCAGCACCTGGCAACACGGTGCCCAGACAGACACCAGCCTTCACAAAAAGTTGGCTCTGGTCCACAGCAAGCCCTGAGTTCCACCAGGCAGAGGGCGCATCCCTTCCTGAAGGGATGTTTCTGGCGTAAGGGGAACGTGGATGGAAACAGTTCTGGTTTAAATCACTTAAGGTAATATTTGCTGGGAAAAAGAACTCCAGAGAGGGTTGTCTGCAGCCCTGTTGGGGGAGATGCCTGTCAGTTAGGCAGAGGATGATACTGTGTATGGTTCCTTCATAGTTTGTGGCAGATTCTTCCCTCTCTCTTTGGCCTCTCTGTCACCTGGTCACCAGTCCCAGGTCTGGTTTGCTTTTCCTTCCCTCCCTCTGCCAATTCCTTCCTCTTCTGCTACTTCGCACCGGCAAATCAAGGCAGGTGAATTTCTGAATTTTTCAGGAGAAAATGGTCCCTGGCACCGCACCAGGGACCTCCCTCACCTCTGGCTGCACTCAATGCCTGTCAGGTCTCTGGTGAGGGTGGGAGGGGGTTTTTGGGGGGAGCAGCCAAGTGAAGTGCTTCAAGCTGTGAGACATTTTCTGTTTATGTTGCAGGCCAAGCCTCTTGGATTTGAACCAGAATGGCCACTTTTTTTAGAGGCAGATATATCTGTGGAGAGCAGGAAAGAGTAGCACGTATCCTGGTCGTGGTGTTCTCCCAGGGAAAACAATAATGTGAGGCAACACTTTCCCTGCTGCAGGCTGCACATCGTCCTGCTTGATGGGAACCATGGCTGGGACAGCTGGCATTGCACCCTAAATAAGGAGCAGCTCTCTGGTGCAAAGTCACCTCTGCACCACCAAAAGTCACCATTGCCACGCTGCTTCAGATTTTCCTTTGGAGGGGCAGATTGCTCAGAAGGAAGTAGCAAGGCAAGCCCAGTGTCATGTGGAATAGCTGAAATTCCTCAAGTTCCTTTTTGCCAGGATTTCAAGCTGTGAAAGACACATGATCTCCGCTGCTTGAGACTTTAACTGAGGATTTTCCCCAACAGAGATGGATAGGTAGCTGTACAATTTTATTTTATTTTTTTTCCTACATCTGAGTTAAATCGTTGTTAGGGCCTGCATTTGGAAACAGTAACCACAGATGGGGTTTATCAAAAAGAATATATGACTTCTTACCCTCAGGAACTGATCTGCCCTATGATCACTTTTACGGGAAAAATACAATTAATTCAGATTTTTTCTCCTTTTCTGCCATTCACGTTGTTCACAGCACCTAGTTCACAGTGAAACTAGGGGTTGAGATCTAGTGGCCTCAAACCCCTCATTGCTGTATTTGGTCTCAGTCAGGGGCCAGTAACAAGCTGTAGCTATAAATCTCTCTTGTATGCCTGTAGCAGGAGCTGCTGTCCATTTTCACATTGATAGGGAATGAAGTTTAAACACTGAACAGCTTCATGCTGATATTCACTGATTCATTAGATAGAGGTAGACGAGGTGAGGAAAAGAGAAGTTTTATTCCTTGCCACGTCAGTGGTTTGTTAATTGCCCAACCCAGCCCATCAGGGGGTACCTGGTTAACTAAAGAGGCATTGCCATTTGAGGGTAGAAGAGGGCTGTCAATAATTTGTGGACAGAAGTGTTGAAACTGCCTCTTAAGCTCAAGTTTCACTTAAATATGAAATTAGAGATCAGCAACCTTTGGGGAGGGGGCGAGAAGACTTGGATTTGAAAAGAAAAAACAACTGTAGGAGGCACCAAAGGAACATGGTGTAAATGCAGGTTAGCATGATTTAGCAAGAAGGTCCTGTGACTTTGAGTTCCTTGGAAGAAAACCAGGTGTAATTTACTTAATTTTTTTTATCACTCATGTCTTTTAGAACCTTTACAATTCTTATTATCTGTTCTTGATTCTTTTTTTTTCAGGTAAGTATTTTAATGAACTTCAGATCACAGTTCATTTCCAGATAATTAGCTAACAAAGGAATTACACATAGAATTCCTTTTCCCTGTGTGTCTGGAGCAGCCATACAAAGAGGTAACACCTCTGTGAGTTTCTCGGCAGTGTCCAAGGTGTCCATTTACCATGGAAAATGGAGAGCTGATAGTGCAGGGACAAGAGGAGAGGAAGTTTTTCCTGGTGATCCCATGCTAACCAGGGCAATAAGGAACATCCCTTTAACCTACAAAAAGTTTGCCACAGATTTCACTCGGGGCCAGGATTTTACTCAGGGTCTGTCAAGCTCTTGTCTGGCCTGTGGATTTGAGTGTTTTTGGAGCACATTTACCTAGCATGAATGACCAAGTCAGCAACATGCAGCTGCCAGCTCAGCCATGGTGGCTGCCTGGGAATGCAGGATGAGCTCCCCACTGGGTAAAAATAGGGCAGGTGAAAGCAAGAGGTACCACAATGCTGTCACAGCTTATTTCAGTTCTACCCATAGCTTTGAATGCAGCCAATTACTGCTGGTGAAAAGCAACTCTATCACCTCCATTTGAATTTTTTTTCTTCTAATGCAAATATCTACAGCTTTGTATTATTGCCTTAATTTGGGAAACGAGAAAAGGGAAAAGAGAAGGAATGACACTTGTCCCTGATGATACAGGCATTGTCAGACACATGAGGGAGGCTCTGAAATGCCTCCTCTTAGTCTTGTTCTCATTCCTCTGGGTTATAAAGATGTGACAGATACAGTACGTGTTCTGTTCTTACACTCTGCTTAGCAAAATCAGACAATTAGGAAGACTCCTTGAACATGGAAACTGAAGACTGAGTGATCCAGAAATGTGCTTTCTGCTGTTTTCTTTATTTTTTTAAATTAAAAAAGTGTTTATTTAAACTCTGAAATAAATTGTCTGTTTGCTACCAGGTTAAATCTTCTTTTATTTCCTCAATTCTTCTCTCGAAAGGCTTTTTTTCTCAGCTTGCATTACATTGGATAACGTTTAGAATTAATATCACATAATGTTAGTCTAAAAATACATGTACCACTATTATTATCAAATAGAGATAAGTGTGCGTTGCCAAGTAGAAAAAGAAAGCTGCGAAATATAGTGCCATGTACAAGTATTTTTTTCATGATCTTCCAGAACATGAAGGATAGACATGGGCTGCCAGATACTCATTTCTGATGGATAAATGCAACTGTGGTTTCCATAGCTATGCAAGGTTTTGTATAGCACCCATCACCATGGTATCTAAGCATCTGTTGCTGCTGCTGCACGCTTGAGTTCATGGTGCACTGAAGAGAATTAAATAAATGAAGAGAAGGTCCTTGAGCCTGGCCATCCGTAGTGTGGAGTGACTTGGGCCAGGTTCACTTGTAAAACAGGTTGTTAGTTAATCTGTCTTTTCACAGTTCTCCAACTGCTCAGCTCCTTGTTCTGGTAGCACCTTAGAGGAAGGGCATCCCTGTGTCTCAGCCCATGCCTCTCCCACAGTCCCAGGGACACCAGGGTCAGGACAGGGCCACCAAGGTGCTCAGCTCTGCACCAAGTCAGGCTGCTCCATGCAGTCTCACTGCCTTCTTTAGGACCTGTGGATCCCAAGATCCTTGCCACTTGAAATCATAAAACCATGTCTAGCAGTGACAAAATACCTTTAAGGTCACTGAGTCCAACCACTAACCCAGCACTGCCAAGTCCACCAATAATCCATGCCTCTAGGAGCCACATCTCCAAGTCTTTTAGATACCCCCAGGAATGGTGACTACCACTAACTTGGGCAGTCTGTTTTAGTGGCTGACAACCCTTTCAGTGAAGAAATTTTTCCTAATATTCGATCTACACTCCCCTGGTGTAACTTGAGGCCATTTCCTCTTGTCTTATTGCTTGTTATCTGGGAGAAGAGACCAACCCTCACCTATCTACAATCTCCTGTTGAAGGAGCTGTAGACAGCCAAAAGGTCACCCCTGAGCCTCCTTTCNGTTGGAAGTTTTTCCCATGGACTAAGGTCAAAGGCAATACTTTCCTGGGGTCCCGGCCAGGGTCTCGGACCCCCCAAGGCAGTTTGAGGGGTTTTCCATGTGCCCTGGACTCCAACAGGGCCCAGAACTGGACACAGTATTTGATGTGAGAATTTTGTGTCTGGGATCACTTTTAGAGGTTTTCTTCCCTGGTCTTTCTAGCTGCAGATCTCTTATGCGATTGTCAGGTTTCCATCCTCTCTGCACTACAGGAAGTGTAAAGTCTCGGGAATTTGGCTTTCCCTATGCAGTTGAAATCCCACTTTGGCAGGATCCGTCTTTGAAGATGTATTCAGGTTTTTCTTTTCTCCAAGAGATTTCCTTTACCTTTAATCAGGGAGGTTTAAGTCTTCCTTTTACCAGACCATTGGTTGTTCTCTCCCTTTTAATAGCACAAATATTTCTTTGGGATGGTCCGATGCAGTTTTTATTGGCTCAAATATTAAATAATTCCTGTGCTATCTCATCCTTGGCTACACTTTTTGATGATGCAGATGCTCCCCATACTTGGAAGGCAGCATCTGAACTCAGAGCAAGATCTTTCTCTAATGCAATCCTCACGTTGTATAAGGACTTGTGCATTGACAACACAATTTTATGCATTTGTAACAAGAGAATCAGGGGTGTAAGCTTTTAACTCAGCTGTGCCTGAGACCAGGTATGAGAGTCACTAAGAATTTTGAGGCATTAATAGGGCCGGAAGTAACCTGGTCCACAGGTTTTTCTCTGAGGGAGATTTAGTACACCTCTGTATGAGGATGCCAGGATCAGGTCTTGGAAGGTGAACAGCAGCCTCTGTACATCACAGTCCTTAATCACGGAATCACAGTATGGTTGGGATTGGAAAGGACATTTAAAGGTCACCTAGTCCAAGCCCCTGCAATGAGCAGGGACAGCTTCAACAAGATTGGGTTGCTCAGAGCCCCGTCCAGCCGAGAGGTCACAAATTCACAGATCCTCTCGGACTACACAGACAAGCACTACTACT
Source organism: Oxylabes madagascariensis (assembly GCA_013400675.1). Lineage (NCBI taxonomy): Eukaryota > Metazoa > Chordata > Aves > Passeriformes > Timaliidae > Oxylabes > Oxylabes madagascariensis. The sequence continues at coordinate 18,082 of VYZR01014378.1, forward strand.
AATGAAGCGGTACCATCAGCGCTCAGCACCTCCTCCTTCACCCACACCCTCCTTTTGCTTGAGCAGGCACAAACCTTTGCACCAAAGTGGTTTGGAGACGTGGAAAAGGTCAAAACCAACTCATGCAGACACTTTCTTTTAAACCTGTCCAGTGCCCTGCTCCAGCTGATGGCACAACATGTGCTTGAGAAAGGAGATGGCATTAGGCGAAAGACTCACAGCTGGGACTGGAAAGCATCACTTCTCCTGACAGGAGCCCTGGCTAATTCCTGGTTTAAGGGAGTTGTGAAATTGTGCCATTAAGGAGGGGTTAACTGGCTTTTGAGTGCTGAAACGACCCCACTAATTGCTGAGCCAGGCCAAGTGTTTCCTCATTAAACTCTGTTGTGTGACTCCATCTTACCCTGGATGTGTCACATTACCAGTCTCAGTCCCAACGCTCCAGTCTTTTCATCCATGTCTTGCAAATTAGCTGCAGGACTTAAAGGGATGATTCCTTACCCAGCCCTTTCAGTAGGACATCCATTTTAGTGGGGGGAAATTACGCCAGGCATTTGTAGCACCAGATTTTTTAGCTGACCTATTTCCTCTGGTTTTCTCAGCACATTGTCATTGGTTAAATAAAGCCTCATTAGAAGAGCTGGCTTCTCTGTCTGACTGCGACGTTCAATTTTGTATTCATGGGTTCTTTTGCTGTTTCCTGCAGTTCCTAAAAAGTCTGGCTGAATGTGGGGCAGGAAAGGGAAATCTGCAGTGCTCTCTTTTAGACTGCACTAGCGAATACTGTAAAAATCAAATTCTAGAACTTCCTATAAAATCAGATGTTTTTGAGAAAAGCCTGAAGCCTCTGCTCACAGTCAGAGTGGGTGGATGTCCTGCAAGAGCAGCAATTACTGTACAATGAACCAGTCAACATGTCTTGTGTAACTAGCATGAGTGTTTATTATGGGAATATCACCCGTGCTGACAGATGAGGGCAGGAAAACCACCCTTCTCCACGCACACATGAGCAGACAGGAGGGCTTTGAGGATGCACCACAAGAGCACGCCCCAGCTCCAGCTGAAATCATGCTCGTTTTCTTTCGCTCAGCACCCACCACCAGCCTGGAGATGGCCGATTTTGTGGGATAGATGGAAAGGGGACCCAAAAAACCAAATTTTCTTCTGAACCCTCTGCCTGCCTCCCCCAGGGCAGAGACCGAAAGGGACCTCAGCCATGGGCTGTGAGCAGGAGGGTGACCAAGTTCTCCCTGTGCTGCTTCAGCACTCGCACAAAGAGCAGCCGATGGCAGCGATGTCCTTTCCATGCACTGCACTACCCTGTACTCACATCCCCTGGTTTGCTCATGGGAGGGGGCAGAATCCCTACTTGCCACTTGAAATCTCACTTGAAACTTGAAGAGATGAGTGGGAGAGGGAGAGAGAGAGAGACAGTAAAACAAGTTGGCATTTAAATTTGTCAATTAAATCTGCAGAGACTCACTACCTTGGATTTTTGCTGCATCACTCCCTAGTTATCCTTTTTCGATGCCTCTGTCCTCTTTCCTTCTGCAGGTTTTGCAACAGCCTCCTGTGCACATGCTGCCTTACAGAGCACCACAGATAATTTTCTGGGTTTTATTAGTTTTCCAAAAACACATGTAGCTCCTTCACTTCAGCCCCCTTAAAGTTTAATAGGGTGTCTATTGTAAAGCTAACTTCTTCATTCATTTGCCCATACGGGGAATATTTCCTTTGAACAGCAGGCATGTGCTGCTAGAAAAGTCCCTCTGGGAAAATATGAAGCTTTGAGAAATGTTCTGTCCTCTCTCAAAGAGGTCCCATCTGAACACAGACAACTTCTGCTGCAATTTAACTATCAATAACCACCCCCTGCTGTACCAGTGTCTGCTGCAGCACCGAGCTCTGCAGCCATCCAGAACTTCCAGTGAAATGTAAGCAATTAACCTGATTTTAATGTTACGCAGGTATGTTACCGACAGTCATCTGTAATCCTTTAACATTCTTCTCAGTGTAAATCACCTGAGAGGCAGGGCGGCCCTAAGGAATTCCTAAGGAATTCCAACAAATGCTGAGTTAATAGCCAAGGAGCAGAGAAATAACTTTAACATGGAAAATATACCTCAAGATTTTTCACTAAAAAATCCAAACAAACAAACAATCCACAAACAACCCAAGTCAAAAGCCTTCATTTTAAATTAATTAAAAATCTAAAGAAAGCTTGGTAATACGGCTGCCCAAGAGAATGATTCCAAAGAAACCTTTATGTGATTTTTTTTAAGGTAACTAAATTTCATATGATTGCGCATGACTAACCAAATATTTCTGCAGATTTGGAGTCTGAATCACATTTCTACATTTGAACCCAAATATTTCAGTTTCTCAGAGACCACGTAGATGCATGGGATCCAAGTAGCTGCTGGATGAGGAAAGGACAAAATCTTTTCTTTCGTTTACTTTCCAAATCCAAAATTCAGGCTTTTGCATTTAGGATTGAAACCCCAAGAAGCATTCTTCTACATGTTTGGGCTCTCCCTGATGATACCACCCATGCACCAGCAGCACACGAATTCCCACTGCATGCACTGTTCCTCCCCCACTGAAACCATCCCGGAGAGCTGCTCCTGCAAAGGGAAGGGATCAGGCCCAGCTCTATTTTCAGTGTCACCCTGGCAACCGCTTTCTCCTCCATCTGGATGTCACATCAGAGAGATCCTGCCACCTCTCAGGTTTAATACAAACCTTAAAACTTCTGGGGAGGTCTCGCAGCCCCAGCCCCAGAGACTGGGGAATATCTTCCCGCACGCCTCCCTTCTGAAACTTTGGAGTTTCAGAAAAAAAATCAAGAAAATATGGCCTAGTTATACTTTAAAAATTGGAAATCGAGAGGATTAATTTAGGGGGGGGTTGTGATTCTAAGTTTATCTCTGGATAGTGGAATACCTGAGGTTAGTAGTACTGCCCTAGTTTAGCCCAGAAATTTGAATTTGTATTTATGCAGCTAATAAGAGAAACAGATTTTTGTCTGTTTCACTGGATTACCTGTAAGGGAGCCATACTGTTTAGCCAGCACAAATATTCAGGTTTGTGGGATGAGAGTTTTGCCTTTCTGGCTGGATGAGTCCCCCAGAGTAGTTCCTGCTCACTCCCTTTGCCCAGCCCTGGTCACTCCTGCAGCCCACCCACACCAGACCCCAGTGCTGACCACCCTCAGCCCTCACTTCTCCTGCTCCAGTGGCAGCAACAACACCTCTGCAGGCAGGTGAGAAGAGAGGGATTTCCCCAGGCATTTTATTCTACATTTATTTTTGCTTTATTGTTGTGTTGCGGATGCTTCAGGAGTCCCAGTCCTTCAGAGCATCCCTTGCTTGTAGAGTCACACAAGCTGGAACGCCTCGTGAGGGCATTCAAGATACAAGGACTGATCCTGAGCCAATCCAAATCAGAAAAAAAGATCTTAATTTCTAATTATTTTCCATGGCCAGAGCTGCACAGTGCAGAGAGGACAACATATGGCCTCTTTCTGAGGCAAATGTTGCAGCTGTCCATTGCACAGCCTTAAAATGCTTTCCACCCAAGCTGCTCACGGAGTTTTGGCCTTTGTTAAGTATTATGATGCCCATTTTAAAAACAGGCAACCTGTGGCCCATGGGGCTTCCTACAGCCACACAAATTGTCTAAGATACACTTCAAACTGCAGGAAAATACCATATGCCTTCAGTTCTGTCTTTTCCTCCCATTGGCTGTTCTTTAGTTCATATCTGAAAGAAAAAATAGAAAAAAAAAAATTACAAAAACCACCATAACTGAGGGAAAGTGATTATTCTCCCACGATATCAATGAAACACTCCCACAGTCCATCACTGGGTCCACAGCCTCCCATCTGCCACTACTGGCAGAGGAAATCAGTAATTACTAGAAACTCTAAGGAACTATGCAATACCAGAGGTGAGAAAGCCTCTTGCTGCTTGTTAAGGATAGGAACAGGAGAAAAAAGTTCTTTGCTTTTAATCCACTGCGATCTCTGGCCAGGTTGCCAGGGCCTGGGAAAAGAAAACGGACCTTCAACTCCCACAAAATCACCACGGTCACTCCAGGTCTCTGGAGCTGCTTTTGCCCATCCTCAGAGACGCAGAGAAGTGGGACAAAAGCAGGGTGTGTGGGAGAAGGATGTCTCAGACACCTGAGTGTAGCTGGGAGGTGCCCCCCTGGCAGTGACTGGTGCTAACAGCAGGTGAGGGAGCCTGTGCTGTGAAGTTCTACTTCTGTGTCACTTGTCAGGGGCAGTATTTTGGGCCAATGCAACAAATAAACCTTATTATAGGTGGATCTAGAAGCCTGATCCACATCCAAGCTTTCCATGACCGTGAAGTCGTCTCATCTCCCATTCAGTCCTGGTGTTTGAATGTGGGTAGCCACTGGATCAGCTACAAGTGCTGTTCTAGACCAAAATTTTACCTCTGTCTCACATCTTGAAAAAAAAAAGGAGAAGAAAAAAGACAAAATCACTTTTTAGAGAATTAATTTACAGACAGATTATTGCTAGTAAAGGTGATAGAATCTGAGTGGAATAGGAGGTAAAAAAAACCCAGAATTCTCTTGGAAGTATTGAAAAATATCCTAAATATACAAAGAAGTTTCCATTTATGATGACATTTGAGATGCATACCAAGAAAGAAAACAGACCAAATCAACCTTCCCTGTAAGACCATCAATACAATTGCTTCAGATTAATGCTGATAGAACTGTAATCTGCCTTCCACCCATGTAAGAAATCTGTGATTAGCAGGTGGGAGATCACACACAGTTCTGCAGAAAATTCATATATTAAAAAAAAGGAAAAAAAATCAGCAGCGGAACAGAGCTAGCTGGTTTCCCATTCTGGGTTTGTTCCCAGAAGCACTTATGCAAAGTTGTGGGTTTTTTCCTCCTTCGGGCAGATTTTGGTTGTGTGAAGCAGCACAGCTTGCCCTGGAGTGCGCCGCAGAGCAGCGGCAGCCGCCTGCCACGAGCTGCTGTTCTGCAGGTCCCTGCTGCCCCTGAGCATTGCTACAGCCAGGGCAGGAGTGAGAAGCAATCAGAGTGAGATGTGCCACCCCTTTTCATGGCTCTAGTGCTGGAGAACATGTGGAGGAACATTTTCTTTCAAGCAGAGGCAGATGGAAGCGGGCACGGAACGGAGAGAACGTTTCTGATGCGCTGCGCTCCCACCAAACCCACTGAACGTCTCAATGCCAGGATTGCACTGAATTTAAAGAAGAGGAAAATAAGTGGAAAAGCAGAGTGACTGAAGGGTCTATCAGATCTGACACTCCAAAAATACGGGAGACAAGTGGGAGAAATGTAAGCCACACTTTGCTCCATGTCTGTAAGCAATGAGTGCTGGTGAAAAAGGACACAGATCTTTCTCCTGACAGTAACTGGGTCTGATACCTTTGATGTATTCAAGTTTCCAGTTCCTCAAGCAGAGCAGGATAGTAGAAATTTAACAATCCCATACTCCCAACACAGTGAAACACGTAAGACATTTCTAACAGGTTTATAACATGAAGGTAGAAAAATGAAGGAGTAAAGGTTACTGACCTAATGGTTAATCTTGTCACATGGGATGAAGAGGGCATTGTGATTTAAACATGAGGAAAAACCCCGACTTTGGGGATGGCCAGGAGAGCCAAAATCACCTTCAGGAGAGGGACTGCAGATGGGAGAGGACAGTTCTTTGCTGACAGGTGTCTGCTAAAGGAGCCACACCACCAGCATGGCTGTGTGGCTCAGAGGCACCCAGGTGGTCCCCAGTACAGCACAGGTGCTGTGAGACCTTTCAGCAAGTGTAGGAACTGGGCTGGTCAGAAGGGCCTCTAACTCCCTGTATAAAAAAAAAAATAAATATATATATATATATATATATTTGTTCTGTTTTGTTTTGTTACGTGTTTGGTTTTATATAGGGAATGAAAATGAATGGCTTGGAATTTTTCCTGTGAGGGCCTTGATTTCAGAGACAGGGAACCTGAATGAGGTTGCAAAATGAATGAGTCAAGTACTCACCAGGCTTCTTGCATCTCTCATTCTCTCTCTGGGCTCTGCTCCCCCTTCCTCTCCTGCAGGGGTGCACCTTGCAGTTTGGGAAACATTGCTGTAGGATAGAAACTGGAAGGTAGGCGAGGAGCTGGAGGCTGTTACAGGGAGTCTTTTAGTTTGACGGGGTTGGAAAAAAGTGGAGCAATCTGCAGTAATGGTAAGGGAAAGTTTTGGTTTGTTTTGTTTGTTTTGTTTCTTTTGCATTTTACTCTGTGCAACTCTTTTGCTATTTCATTGAATTCCCAACCTCTCCCTCTCTGGTATTGCTCCATCCCTCCTCAGCCATCATCCCCTTAAGCCTCCCACTCACGCGTTCATTAAGGATTAATTATTTCCTTTGCACTCATCCTTGCCAGCCTTGGCCTTCCCCTCATGTTCAGAGCTTTGCCGAGCTCCCTCACCTCTGCACAACCCAGCTTCTGTTCACTTAGAAATCCCCTGTTTGAGAGACAGCAAACCTCTATCCAACGAGCCAGGACCATTTCCTCCCCCAGGGCACAGCATCGCTCCAGCCTCAAAGCCAGGCCTTCCCTTGACCTTGACACTGAGCACGTACTGCCCCATCACCCAGAGAGCCTCACATCCCTGCCATCCGCTCCACCCGGGCTCAGAAACACCTTGACTCTTGTTCTGGCCCTGGGAAACTGAAGGAAGCAGCAGGAAATCCTCCAAGTGGCCCTTTATCAGATCAGTCTGGTCCAGGCAGAAGCTGATGCACTCTGTGCTAGGGCAGCCCAAGGGCTCACAGGGATGCTCATCCCGAAGGGATGCAGCCAAGCTGCTCCAAGGCACTGTGGCCACTCTGGCTGTCATGCAGGTAGACACCAGCATTGACCACACTGCACATTGCAGGATGAACGCACCCCTTGCCCCAAAAAACCCAACCCAGCCCGCCCCAACAGCCAGAGTTTGAATAGCTGCAGTTCTGGCTTAGTTGATGGGGCTTAGTCCATCACCTCGATGACCAAAGTGCAGTGCAGCTATATAAAATATAGCTTGTGTCTAGGGGAAGGCTGGAGGCAGGAGAAGGGAAGACACAAATCACCCAGGCACAGAGAGGAAAAGATAATGAGGAAAGCAGGCATTTATAATTTTTTCCCCCTGCAAGGACACCTACACCTTATCCCAACAGCAGTGTGTCAAACACTCAGATCAGTTAGAGCTGAGGGGTTGGGATGTGGAATTTTTGCTTGGCTCTTTCCCTTTTAATGGAAGTGTTACTCTGTCTCACTGGCTGAAACTCAAGGAGCCTCCCGAGAAAGAGGTAGCCTCTCCACTGCCACTCAGGATGAACACATTCATTTAAAGACAAAACAAATGTGTTTGTCCTTGAAACAACTGTGACGCTGCTGGCTGGAAGAGCTGTTTGCATTTAAAATGGTATGAGAGTGTGAATTGGGAAAGTTATATATACAACATAGACTAGAGAAGAGCAGACTTTCCTCCTTATTAGGAGGTTAGGAGGATTGATTTTTTTCTCCCTTTTTTTTTTTTTTTTTTTTTTTTTTTTTTTTTTTTTTTTTTTTTTTTTTTTTTTTTTTTTTTTTNGGATCCACACATCACCAGGATAGCAGGCACTGATCGCGCTCTTCCGTTGCATCCCAAGATGCAGGAGGGTATTTGCCTAAACATGCAAGCACAGAGGCAAGACTTGTGTATTTTATATAGGAAACTGCTTTTGTTTGCTGCCAGTAGGATACACAATGTGCTCTCTACAGGGGATCAAGATGTAGGGTTGTACAAACACCGAGCGGCAATACCTTACATAACCGTCCCTGGGGGAGAGCTGTGTGTCATGAGGAGAAACAGTTTTGCCAGGAAAGGTAAAACACAAGAGGCGATGCAGATTTCATGGGAGAAAACAAGAGGCTGGTGGAAAACACAAACCCAGAGAAAACAAATTCTCCGTGCAGATTATCTGCAGGCAGGCGGCTCAGTCGGAGCGGGCTCACAGTCAAGTCACCGCTTATTGCGGCGGCTGCATCCGTAACTCTTCCCTCGTGGGATTTGCCTTCCCTGCCAGCAGCAGGCAGGTGGGCAGGCAGTGGGCATCAGCCTCTCCCACGTGGGATTAAAGGGTAGGGATGCTGCAGTGGTGCTGGAGATGGCACCAGCTCTGGGGTGGGGGTAAAGGTCCTGTGGCTGCATGGTTTGGGGTTACTCTGGGGCTGGTGGGGAACCCAAGGATGGACAGAATAACCTGAGTAGAGTGCTGGGCATGGAAGGAGCAGGGATCTTGGGGACCTGTTGATGCACCTTTGCTCCCCACCAAGGGACTGCCTGCGTGTGGGATGAGAGCAAAGCACATTGGGGTCTCCCTCAGAGAGCTGTTCAGAAACTCTCTGTTCCCATAAAAAACACTGTGGACCTACACGATCAAAATAACCCCGCAATGGCATGACATGGTGTAAGTTTTGTTCATGAATGGATAGATAGTTCCCCCATGGGTGAATTGGAAAGAAAGATTGTCTGGGAAGAGAGACTGGATGAAAGAGTGAAATGGGCTTGTGATTTATTGACAGCCTGAAACTTTGCATGCAAGAAGGTCACTCCCTGCTGGGCCTGGCAAAAAAAATACAGCTAGTTGTGACCAGCAGCAGTTTTTCTAAATTTGAATCAAGAGAACACAGTGAAAATATCACCAACGCTCTCAGGGAGTACCCTGAAACTGCAGATGCTCCCTGATGCACCAACAACAGCTTCTTGCATTTTAAGCCATCCCATTAACGCTTATTTGTCTCTGGGACACTCCGGGACATCAAGTGACCTCTTGAAAGCCTTGCAGACCACATGGAGGGCAGGTAGAGGAAATCAGCCTCACCAGTACTGTCCATCCCAAAGAAAGAAATTAGGGCCTTGGAAATGAAGAGCACTCCTTCTCCAGCTTCCCACTAGCACTGCCTTCAAGGATGATCTCTCTCTACACAGATGTCTTGGAAAAGGAGGTCACTGTAAAGAGCCGAATGCCTTAACCAAGACATCAGTAAACATCCAAGCCCAGCTCAGTGATCTCTCTGATGATGTGCATTATTCCTGCCACTTCACTGAGGGTCCTTCACCTGACAGCAAGCGTTTGCCCGTGATCGCTGCAGAATTCCGAAGAAAAGATGGAAAACCTAATGTAAGCTGGAAGCAGCAGTGAGCTGCTGCACCGTGTCTGACGCTAAGCAGGGAAATGGGTTTGATTTTTATAGATGTCTTTTGCACTTCAGAAAAGTACTGTAATTGCAGATACCAAACTAAGAAATAGCAGTTCTGCTGCCAGTGCAGACGAAACACTCCCCAAAGCCTGTTATTAATAGAAAGGCAGGGGCATAGCCGGCGAGATAAAAAGGTCAGGGAGAACTTTTAGCCATTTTCCAATTAAAAAGGAAAAAAAAAAAAAAAAGGCAAGGAGAGTCATTCTAGACATATTGTGAGGTGAAGCAGAAGTCAGACTTACAGCGAACTTGCAGGCTGTGAATACAAATGTCCTGAAGAGCAGATCTGGACAGAGCAGGGACACCCTGGCTGGCTCCCACCCGCTCCCATCCCGAGCCCTGCAGCTGGAGCAGGGAGCGCCGCTGCCCTGAGCAGGAGGTCCGTGACCTGGGCTGAAAGCACTGAAAGAGCAGGGGAATTTTGGTGCTGCTGCTGCTGAAAGCAGTAGAGCTTTGCTGAGGGCTGGAGAAAAAGTTAGGAGATTCTCCAGATCTGCTCCTACGCCTTCTCTGTCTGTGAAAAATGTTCACAAGACTCTCAAAGCTTTGGAACTGGCAGATTTTATTTTTTTTTTTTGGTAAAAATGTCAACAGTTGCACCCCAAAGTTCTCAACCCAAAAATCTGGAGGAGATCTGGGGAATAAAAGAATCTCCTCGCTCAAAAGATGCATAACAAATTGTATTTAAAATATCAAAACCGCAGAAAAAGACCATACAACAAGCCCTGTGGAGAACAGATGCCTAAGCAGAATTTCAAAAATAATTTCTATAAGAGGATGATTTTGTAAGAAGTGATTTTGCTACTCCTTTGCAGTATTTTTTCTTAAGTATAGGCTTCCTAAAAAATGAAAATATGGAACCAACATACCCTCTACCTCTTTCCTAAAACTGCCTTTTTTTTTTTTTTTCTTTTTTTTTTAATAGTACTAACTGAACCAAATATCAACCTGAAACTCTACTTTTAATGAACTCTATGGAACCTGAATTCAATTTACAATCACAGATATATTTGATCCTGGATTTGGCAACTTTAATTCATGCTTGCAGGTCAGACGCAACCATTAAATCTTTTCCAGAAGTATTTCAAGCCCCGAGTCTGAAATTATTTGTGGTATTGGTTTAAGTGTTTGTAGAAAAGGATCATAATATACTTCTGAAAAAGGATTAATTGTTAATCTGTTAGGAAAAGATGAACTATAATTGCAGAATAATTTTCAAGTGTATAACACTTTCTTCTGGCCAAAAAGAGAAAATCCTGAAAGCTAGAAAGCATTTTTTAGAATTTTACCTCAAAACCTTGACACTTTGATATTTTGTCAGGACCTTGATAAAAGAGAAGTTCATGATTTTAAATATTTTAGAACAAAATCTCAAGAAATTATAACTTCAGCTATATTCCTTGATTCCTTAGTAGCTTGTAAAACGCAAATTGAACCTGTGCAAACTGACAATGAAAGTGACTGGGAAAACTGCAAAACATAACATACACTTTAACCTCCCAATAAAAATCTATCCTTATTCTTCCATTTTTCAAAGCACTGCAAATGGATTAATAACTTTTCAGAATTACAGCTTTACTTCTATCTCCATCAAGGCAGTAGAGTATGACTGATAGGGAGAAAAAAGTGTTTCCCACATTGATACGAAAACTTTGCTCTTAACCTAAAAAATGTGATAAGATGGAAAGATAATTTATGTAGTTCTATGATTTAGTTAAATAATTTATCTCTTCCAAGATACATATGATATTTTAAGAGGCTTTATTCCAGTCTAAACAATTCTTGATAACAGATTACATGAGATGCCAACATATCATTAAGAATCAGTTTCCCTTTTGATATAAATCACTACAGTTCTATCATGGACACTACTCAGTATGAGAGGTAACAATATTTGTATAGCTCTTTGAAAAACAAGTGTTCAATGAGTATGTTTTAATCTTGCACAATTGAGAAAGGATAAACGCAATAATTTCAAAAAGAACTAAAATGTCAGATGCTAATTAATGCTTTTAAATTTATAATAATGTATTTCATCATATACATTATATAGCATAACATTTCACTGTGAAATAATTTCCTCAAAATATATTTTATATTCAAATTTGAAACAACTGAACAAAGTGAAATTTTAAATCCTACTCTTGGGGGCGAAAAACCCAATCAAATTCTGTAACAATAAACGTGGATTATTTTAATAATTTTTCTTTTTAAAATTAACACTATATTTATTTGGGGATTTTTTTGTTCCTCCCCTCCATGCTCAATAATATGCCCTTTTTAATTCGTAGAATCACGGATCATCAGATGAAAAACAGCTAATATAAAGACAGGCAAATTGCCAACAATCTTAGGTGGTTTTCTATGTTAAAAATCCTGAATTGTGAACACTCTTAAAACCCATGAATTACTGGTTTGGGAAGTGTAAAGAAGAGGCATGTAAGGGAAATGTAAGACTTTTTTTTCCCTAGTGTGAATGGATGTCCATTTTCAGATCTGTGCCTCACGTTCTTTGATCTGCTCTTTCCTTTATACCTTATACAGGAAAAAAAAAATTTCAAATGCGATCTGAAATTGGTTGACATCCAAACAGGTCACCTGTACAAAGCTGCTTGTACTTTGACAAGGGCCTCCCCCTGTCTCAGCTATGTGGGAGCAGTTCCCAGCCTCTCATGCAAGTCAGGGCAATTCTGCATTCCCTGAGCTAAACAAATATTCCATGAGGTGCAGCTTGATGGGGACTCAGGGATGTTCCCAAAACTACAGGAAGTCACATCCTGCCAGTGTACCAGGCTAAGCAAAGCATTACCTGCCTACGTGCATGGTGCTGGTGTGTGAAAGCCGGGGACAGGGTGCTCTGTTAGCTTTGTGTTCACACATAGGAAGGAGAGATTAATGGAAAGGATTTCCTGTGCACATAGGAGGCACAAAAAAATAAAAAAAAGTCTTCCGCCAGTAATCTGGTTTTGGAGTATAATTAAAGAGAAAATTACACGCGGCATAGGGAATGAACAGGTTCCATATCTTCGTATCAGTCCTAACATTAATTTTGGGTGCCGTGTCTGTGCCGTAACAAAGGACAAAGGCTGCAGCTCAGGTGATCAAACACCTCCACGTGTTGCAGGAAAGTCTGTTCCTATTAGCTGAGGAGCACAGAGAAGTTCCTCGTAGCTCATGTGCTCCCTGAGGCAGTATCAATTCATACTAATGATTATTATGGAATGACTATAATAAAAAATGACTAATCATTCATTAGTGATTATATTAAGTGTTTTATTTTGCATGGATGACAGCCTTGTGCCAGGCAGTGGGAAATATCTGCTTCCCCTAGTGTTGCCTACTTGTATCCATCTTTATCATGCTTGAGGAAGTGGCCAACATGAACAATTCACTGCAACAGATAATGCCAGCAGCTATTCCTTTATTTCAAGTGAAAGGTGCTCATCCCTTAGCCCTGAAGGTATTGATTTAAAATCCCACTAATCCTGGTTGGGAAATACTATATAATGGACCAACACTTTCCACACAGATTTTGTTAGAATGTCCAGTTAAAATACAGAAAAACAAACCCCCTGATTTCCTCATGCTCTTAAAAGATTTTAAGCAAATTATTTTAACATGGCTATTTCTGTCTTCTTTGACTTCTTAATTTTAAATTTCAGACAATTATCAACAACAGTACGGATGGAGAAAGAAAATGTCCTTTTGTCTCTATACAGAAATCAAATCATTTTTTTTAACCGTATAAAAATTTCCAAGAAGCAAATGTCTTTCTCCGGCAGCACTGCCAGAATATTATAGATTTTCCTGGTCCCCTCATGTCTGCACTACTCCTCTCCAGCATCAGTGCTTGCAAGCCACACTTGCTCTGGTTCAGAAGGTAGCTGGTGAGATAATTGTATTGATTTCTCTCACCCCTCCGTGTTCTTGGCTCACCTTCTCCCTCCACATCCAGCTTCCTTCAATTACTTCAGCAAGGCTTTGCTGTCCGGCTCTGACTGTGTTGTCCAGACAAGACCCCAGCAGCAGGGTCAGTTCCTCCCTCCCCTCCCACTCCTGTGCCCGATCCCAGCACTTCCCTCTGCAGATCCTTGCAAACTGGGAACGCTGTCAAAGCCTGTGAAACCATCATCTCTTCCTCTCCTGAGCCACCTGCCAGCGTGGTCTCCACCTGGCACTGGGCTGGTACCTGGCTTCCCCTGTTCAGACTCTGCTGGGTCTCATCCATCCACCTATTTCTGCCTCCAGGTGTTTCTCCTTATGGATTACACAGGTTGTGCCTGGCAGACAGACTGCCACCAAAAGGAAGGGCCAAGTTAGGGAGCTCAGAAATGGCCACTCACAGGAGCAGCAGCAAGAGCTGCCTAAAAAATATATCAGCCTCGAGACCTCCAGATTTCTTACTTCAGTTTGTCTCTTTCCTGGCATTCTTTGCCATGAAAGGGAAATGAGGAAGGAGTCACAGGCACTTTTACTTTCCATATTAACCAAAGTAGTTAGGGACACTTTCTTTGAGTTTTTGTTTGTTCGGTTTTTTGTTTGTTTGTTTGTTTGTTGGGGTTTTGTTTTGTATTTTGTGGAGAGTTTTTGGTTGTTTGTTGTTGTTGTTGTTGTGTTCAGTTGGGGTATTTTTTGGTTGATTGGTTGGTTGGTTGGTTGGTTGGTTGGTTGGTTGGTTGGTTGCTTTGGGGGCTTTTTGTTTATTAATTTTGAGTGGTGTCTCTCAGTTTCTTTGAAGACTTAGTGTGTTGCATAAAATATGTCTGTCTCACACACAGTGGTGCTGCCTTTCCTTTGCCACTGTCCCTGGGATCAAAGCTGTCCCTGAGCATGAGATGGTGACAGGAATGGCCTTGGCTCTCTTTCTTTGCTGTTGAGAAGCAGGTTTGGATTTGTAATTTCCTCTTGCTTCTTTTTTGGCATCTGGTGCTACTGTACAGAAAGCCTCAGCAGCATAGAAATCAGGCAGTTTCTCCCAAATTTACATCTCTCATGGAACTTTATTCCAACAAGATCCCTTCTTTATGCAGAAGAAGGATGCTCCTGTAGTTAGGGCTGCAGTCCAGGCCTTCAGAGATGTGCTCCAGACTTCACATGTGGCTGGGGGACTGTGGTATCGCCATGCCCTTATCCCCACGTGTACAGAGCATTTTCATATTTCACCCTGGTTCTGGGAGAACAAGATACCTCGGACATGCTCTGCTGTCACCCTGAGTGCTGTGGAGAGACAGAACTGCCAGCTTGTGACAGGGACTTGCTGGAAAATTCTTGCCGGGCTCAGCTAACAGTGGTTTCCTAATGTTGCACATGAGCATTAAATGATCTGGAGAACAGATCTTTGACCAAAAAGTGCCTTTTGAGTAGTTATGTAGTGTGGGTACCATGCCTTACGTCCCCACACTATTCCTTTTCTGTGGAGGACAGCAGGGATCCCACAATCCTTGGTCTCCTACTCAAAGACTGCATGAATATAATACATATTCCAAACTCCCCATCTGTGGTCATGAAGCCAGAGTCAGAATCATTTGTAGACATGAATTGAAAACCTGCATTCCTGTCATACATACTTAGGTTTATACAAATATACCTATATATGTGCCCATATATATGCATACACCTTTATGAATTGAGTTATGAAAATATATTTTAATCATCATCCTATATGACTTGACAGTCAGCAGCTGCCTGGGTGCAGGAATCTTTTTTTAAAGCTTCAGAAAGAGGAAACAATTCAAACATATCTCTGTTTATGGGAAATAAATATAATTTTGATTCTGTACTTCAACATACCAAAAAGCTTGACAAAGCTGAAATCTTGTGTCTCCCACACTCCAAATGCAAGTGAGTCTCTCAAAAGTTTACTGAAGGAATGCCTGACCACTGCTTTACCTCCCAATCCCCTGTTTTCTACTCCTTTCAGATAAGAGACTGACTTTTCCTGTTTAGGTTAGAAACTGTAAAGCTGGTCTTTCAACATCACCAGCCTGTATGCTGAATCCTAAGCTTATATTTACTGACCTGGAAAAAAAAAATCCCCATTACCTTCTGAATCAGCAGTCATTTCAATGCTGTGCAGAACTCACAGAAGTAGACATACAGAATTTAACACCAGTGCAAAGCACACGAGGAGCAATCAGAGCGATGGAGGGCTGGAACAAACAGTTTGATGAACCTGAAAGCTTCTTTGGAAGAATACTGATAGTCCATTTGCAAGTGAGAAAACTGCTTGAAACTTCAGAGATTTTTTGGAGGGGGGAGGTTTGTGTGGAGGCTTTTGTTTGTTTTGGACCTCACTGCAGAAAAATATCGTGTTGGTTTATGTATTTTAGAGTCATTTGTGCAAGAATAAGGAATATAAAGCAGTAAACAAAAAGCAGTAAATGCAGCTTCCCATAAGAATGTAAGTGCTTTGAGTGTGCTTTGAGACAGTAAATATGGGAAGAAAACTGGTAAAATCTAAACATCTCATCTTTTGAGCCAAAGCAGTGTGCAGTGCCCAGCATGTGCCCTAGAAGTACCTACACCCCTCATTGGAGGGAGAATCCCATTCCCATACAGAAATTTTATGCTTCTGGTGAAATGAGGTGATCTCTGGGGTATAAATGAGTCTGTGTATAGAAACTGCCCTCAGTAAGATCCAGACCTGTGACTTGAGCTCCAGGACACCAAGGGTTTTACAAACCAATAACACGAAAAGTAAATTCAGACTTAATAACATTCAAAACCTGATTTTTGTAAACCTTGTAGACCCTGATTAAAACATTCTGTCTCTGAAGTTTTGCTGAGGTTGTGTTTGAGAATTAATTTGCTCTAACTTTCTATTTTGTGGACATCCTCAGGGAAAAAGGGTGAGCAGCTGAGAACTGTGGAAGTCAGTAAGGTAACACAGCAGGTCAGAAAGATTTAATTTTGTGCTAGGCTGCTACAGCATGTAGTCATCCTTGAAATGTCTCATTTCTGTCAGGAACAAGTCTACTGTATGATTGAGTAAAAGTAGGAAGGAACACAACATTCTGAAAATTCAATATGGTTGATGAGGCACCTTAAAAACCCCTCATGTTTAGTATAAAAAACACAGACGTGACATTATGCCAACAGAAGGATGAGGAAATGCTCCATCAGGAGAAAAGGACATGGAAAGTCCACCTGGAAGAAACAGATGAGAGAAATGGAAACACCAAGAAATAGGGAACAGAGGCAGATGGACCCAAATGTTCTGTTAGAGGGCTGGTAAGGGGCAGCCTGACTCTTACAATTTACTCTGGCAATTCTGTCACCTGGATAAAGTCCTCACAGAACAAAACTGGATGGAATTGATTCTGGTTTTGCATCCCATGAGAAATGGACCATTCCACGTCCAATGGAAAAATCCCAGTTTGCTTCTGAAAGGAGCTGATAGTGAGGTGGGTATGAGCCTCTTCTCCTGACTAACAAGTGATAGTACAAGAGGAAACTGTCTCAAGTTGTACCAGGGCGCTTTAGATTGGATATTAGGGAAAATTTAGTCACTAGAAGGTTTGTCAAGGATTAGAACAGGCTGCCCTGTGGAAACAGGGAAGTGGGGAAATTGCCATCCCTGAAGGCATTTAAAAGACTTTCAGGATGTGGTGCTTGGGGACATGGTTTAGTGGTGAACTTGGCAGTGCTGGGTTAATGGTTGGACTCGACAGTCTCCAATCTAAAAGATTAAATTATCCTATGAGCAAAATTGCATATGGGGTAATTCAGCAGGGGACCAAGTCCACCCTGGCTGCCTTTTCTTTTACCTCCTCCCCATGTCCTTCTCTTTGCCTTTATGTATTAAAACCTTTGGATTACCCATTGAGATATTGTGTAACAGGTGAATTTGAACACGGGGGTAAACCATGCTTTGGAAACCCATGCTTTGGAAAAAGGAACGCAGGCATGCTGTGAAAATCAGGATTTTCCTCCAAAATGAGAGCCTAGGGAGACCCTGCCCATTCCTGTGAGCAGCTCAGAAGCCTGGCTGAACATCCTGGTCGGTGGCTGACAGGGGTGGGTGGCAGATCTGCGGTGATCCTGGTTCCAGCCCTCCCTCCCTGCCACGCTTCCCTGGCCTTATCCACACTCAGGGCTGCTGTCCCGGTGTTCCCTTCCCGCTGCTGTGGCAGCAGTGGGATCAAACAGGGCCGGTGAGTCAGCCCTGGGAGCCAGGGGAGCTCCATCTCCTGCCAGCCCCACGTGGGCACCCGCTGAAGTGGGTCATCCCAGGCCTGCCTGCTTCCCAGGGTGGCTTCTTGGCTTCTGGAGGATGACTCCCTCCTCCGTGCTGCAACACTCCAACTGTTAGAAGCATCTGTCCTTTGCTGGCACTCAGCGCCGGGACCTTGGGGATGTGAACTCATTTTTGAGAGTTAACATATTCTGGCCTCTTCCCCTCCGCAGCTCCCCATTTTTCCCTTCAGCCCACCTCCCAAAAAACCCCCACCCCAAAGCACAATGCTCAAACCTCCCATCTCTGAAGGAATTGCTATTCCTGAACTGTGAGAAGGAGGGGGAAAAAAAAAAAAAAGGAAAAAAGAAATGGTTTCCATGGCAAATTTGCAGGATTTAATCTCAGCACAAAAAGAAGAATTTTAACATTCTTTCCCTGTTTTAGAACAGGCTGGAGAGCAAATGAAATTGTCTGTTGTGTGTTGGCTTTCAAGGGTATCGCGCTGATTTATGTCCACAGAGAGTTTGTCCCAGTATTTTCTTATTTTGTTCTTGTAATCAGAAAGTTGCTTATCCCTGCCCTGTGAAGAAGATTAGCATAATTGAAACCAAGAGCTTTGTCCAAAAGCTAGTCAGAAGTCTGCAGAGCTTGCTAGGAAATTACCAGTTTTCTAGAAGTTTCTCCCTTGTGAGACCCCCCTGTTGCAAGCAGTGATGACAATGATATTATTTCCTATTTGGTTCTTCCATGTGGTACTGGATGCCTTAGTGGAAAACACCCTTTCTTATAATGCTCCAAAGGTCTTTTCTAAACTGGTCTTTTCTTTTCCCAACTGTTTTGTTGGCCTTGTGACCCAAGACACATTAAGTGTGTGGATATAGAGGAAACTTCAGCTCCCCCTGGAACATCAGTGGTGTCATACTGATTTTGGCTTCAACGCTTATTTTTCCCCTCATGTGAACTCAATCAAATTGATCTGGGAGGAGAGTGCCTTTCTGATTGGCATCATCTGCACACTCTTCAGTTTTGCAAGATACAAACACATCCAAACAAAGCCTGCAAATGATCAAAGATGATTAAATTAATGGATCTTTTGTCTTCTGTTTCTTTCACTGTGGTAACCGTTCTTAAATGTTCCTGAATAAATAGCTTCTCTCCCACCCCTCAGCTCCACTTTCTTCTGCAGATCACACAAGTTCAGAGCAGATACTGGGTAGTAAATCTTCTAGATATATTTCCAAAAAAGCAGCATGCATACTGTTGATAAAACCACCTCTGTACTTTGCTGCCACATTTCCTAGCTTGGCACCCTTTTTATTGAGAAACAATAAAAAAGGGAAATAGTAGGGAAAAATATCAATCTATGTTTAGTTTACTTAAGATTTTTTGACTTTTGGTTTTCAGTTGGGTTGCTCCTGTTACCTGAAGGGATTTTAATGTAAAAGCTATATCAGTATATATTTATTTGTAGGTAACTCATTGGACAAAACCCTATACATTGAAAAATGTTAAAATGTGCAGGTAAAATTGAGTTATATGAGACCAGATTTGTTCTCCAACTCTAAGTTCCTCTTCCTTGTTCTTTCCTTGTATAAGAATATTCATGTTTCTATATTATGCTAACTTCAAACGTTTTCCTTGAGACTTCTACCATGTTTAGTCAATTGTTAGGTCTCAGTACACAGGTATATCTAAATATCAGCTTTAGGGATTTTTGAGGAACCCAGTCCTGCTTGTCCCCACAGAATAACTACTACTGCAGACATGAAAGAAATTACATTACGATCTTCATAAAAATGCAAGAGATTTGGATTATTGTTTCTCTTCATCAACATTTCTACACAATGTTCCAAGAAGGAGTAGACCCAACATTCAAACTCAGACCAAAGTTTTTGAACCACCTTGCATTTATTAAAATAAAAAACAACCATACAAAACCAAAAGGATTTGTTTGGGCTCTTTTATTTTTCCTAAAATTATTGTTTTTCCTGAATTATTGTTTTTCCTAAATTATTTTTTTCCTAAATTATTTTTTACTTCCTGTCACACTGTGCAGGAAGTAAAAGAATCTGTCAATCTTTATTCTGAGATCAGTGTCTGCACTCCAGGGCTGTTTATTATTTGTGCAGCTCCTATAAGTTTTGGTGGAGGTATGGGCACTTTCCACCTGAGGAAATTATGTGTCATTATAGGCTTTTAAAGACCTAAACATAAGAATCCTCTTGGCACCACCAGAACATAAACAGTGACAGAAATGGCAGTTCCTGGTCTTTACTCAGAGTAAAAGTTTGCGGGTTTTTACCATTTTTGTTTTTCAAAAAGAAACAATACAACAATCCTAGATATCTAGATATTACCCTGTTTTACAGATAAAAGTAGAATTTGCTGCTTCTTATGAATAGTGAATACAAATAAGTATAGCATAAGCACATGCTTATTTTATTGTATAGACTTCTAAAATGCTTGTGAAATTATATATATTTTTTTTAATTGTTGTATTTTTTCAAAAGTTTTAATAAAAGGCTTAATTAAGAGGACACAAACATTCAATAGTGTTAAAACATCAGATGCACAGGTAAAGTTCGTGTTAAGATAAAATTTTTCAATGGAAATTTATGACAGAGACACCTCAATTCTGTTGGGTTGACTCAAGGGCTGCTCAGTCTTTTGAAGAGCTTATTCCAAATCTAACAAGTTAAACCTAAACAGGACAGATTCTGAAAAAGATCTTGGGCTAAGAAAGGAAAGTGTTTACAACCCATCTTAATGGGAATATAATGAAAATGGAATCCATCTGTAAATCATTTGTCATTACACTTCTACCTCTAAACTTTTTTTCCTCACTAGCAGCTGGTGAAAAGAAAGAGAAAATTATTTCATACCAACAAAACATGTTGTTACAACAGTTTGGTGGGGGTTTTTTTTGTCAATACATTCCCAATATAGAGAAGTTTTTCTTTGGCTCTGTTGCTTGCAAGTCACAGACAGTGGAGTGGAAGATGTAAAACTCCATCAGACACAGTTCTCTGAGGATCCCACACGTTAAGTCGGCACATCAGCTAATTATTTTTGCAGACTAATCAAATCTGCATTTGTCCTGAGCTCAATGCAAAGCTAAGTCCTGCTTACAGAGATCCTGATGATTTCATTTCTTTCAGCACACCCAAATTCACACGGTGGCTCTAGAAGGAATTTTTAATTGATGGTAATTGCATATGAGCCTCCTAATGAGTCAGATGAGCTCTTGCTTTCCTACTGCATTCCAATGAATTCATCTGGGTGTGGGAGCTGGGGAAAGCTTGTTAAATATAGAGCCCTGGCACTGAGAGACAAATGCAATGCTGCAGGACTGCTGCTATTCCTTAAGAGTCTGGGCTTGGTGAGGGCTGTCATTGTTAGCACTTTGTAGTCTTCCATAACAGTTTTTTCTAAATCAAAAAGCAGAACTAGAGAGTGCTAAATATACATTAAGATGATTTACTTGCTGCCTTCATTCTCATCTTTAGAAATACAAACACTTGTGTATTTCTAAGTCTCTTTCTCAGACTACCTGTTTTCTAGGCATGTCCATTAAAGGTTAATCTCATTTAAAAGTCTATGAAGTACAAAAAATACAAGAAAAACCGGGAAAAAATCCCACCAAACAATTACTGAACTGGCTTTGCTGAATTTTTTTGCAACACAGTGCTTCAGAGCAATTGCAATGCTTTTTCTGGGTGCATTAAATACAGCCAATATTAATTGAGTAAACAAAAATCAGACCTTGAAAGTCTCCTCAGGAAGTATCATCATCTGTCATCTTTGCCAAAAGTACAGCTGCACAGCATGTATGGATCTTTACTTTACATGTGCTGCTCATCTACAAACACTGCTCAGTGCACGTATTTCTGGCGGTGACATACATTGATTTAATTCATGATTCTAAGATTTTCTGGCCAATCTCTGGACAGGGTACAGTCCATACCTCAGTGTGGCGGTGCTTAATTCATTGTAAAAATGCAAGTAGGCCTGATTCAAAAAAAGCAGAATATTTTCACCTCTGTATGAAAGCTCTGTAGGAGCTCTCTGGGCAACCTGGGAC
>VYZR01014381.1:0-29969 GCA_013400675.1 Oxylabes madagascariensis
GATGAGGTTTCCCAGCCTTTCATTTTCTTCTCCTTTAAATCTGTTATGGTCACCTTTTGAGAACGTTCAGTTTCCCCTGGATGCCAAAGATACCCTCTTCCTGGTATTCCTGACAATCAGTCAGGATTTTCTGTAGCCCACAGCATTTCCAGCAATAGCCCGTGATTTATTACATCCCTTTCCAGGCTGGGCAATGACCCTCTGGGATACAGAACCAGCACCAGGAAAGGCTGTGTCAGCATAAATTTAGTGGATCACTGCAGTAGCTCCTCTCCACTCACCAAATTAGAGTTTGGACAATGTCTTTTCTGTAATAAATATATAGAATAATTCGTGTAGATTTTAGAATTTAGATGTAGAAACATNGAGGCTCACGACTCACCCAGCCTCAGGAGAAAGCTGCCCTCGCTGTCCCGGGCCGGTTTGCTGCTCCTAGGCCGGCGCTGCCGCAGTGTGCTGTACCAGCGTGCCCCCTTCGGCTCCCGTCCGCTGGAAAAGCTTCCGCGCTCTTTGTCCTCTTCTAGATGGAGCCAGCAATGGAGTCCGTGTTTCCCAGCCCCCAGAGCCCCGGCAGGAGTGGTGCTGCGGGATATCCAGGTGAGGTGTAAGCTCTTGCTGGTTGAATCCCGCAGGGCAGTGCGGTGCCGGCATTCCCTCCCCGGGATGCCGGGCCGAGGTAAAGCTGCAGTGGCGTTCTGCGTTTCTTTCTGCTGCTGTTTTCCAGCACCCCTTCTAAAATAGGACAGTACAGTTCATTAGGAGCCAAGGGCAGCCAGCACACTTCCCTTTTCCAGGGTTTCTCACAGGTGAGGAGGCTCTAAGGGAGTTGTGGAGCCGCATCCAGAGTGTGTGAGTGCCCAGCTCTGGGTGTGGGTGGGAATGGAGGGCTCTGTGGTTCCCTGTCACTGTCACAGACCTGCAGGAACAATCACCCTCGTGCTTGTGGCATGAGGAATGAGAGCTCCTGCCAGAGAGAGTCTTCTTCACCTCCTTCATCCCTCTGGGAGAAAGCTCCCTCTTGGGTGTAATTCCTTGATGGAAGAGAGAGGACTCCCTCGTGTCCATGTAAGCTGAGCGTTTTGCCTCTTCGAGGACGTGTTACTTAAGAATTTTATCCCTTTGTATCATAGAGGTAGGACTGAAATTGCCCTGCAGAGTTTTATCTTGAATGTAGAAAGCCTGGTTTGATTTTGTTAGTGGATTAAACAAACTTTTTTGTGTTAAATGTGTGAATATGATTTTAATGCTGGATCAAAGATGCTAACTGCTAAATCCTCTGCTTGAATTAATAGTAAACACTTGAAGTTGCTTGCAAAAATCAACCTTGGCTAAGTGTTTATTAGGGGATCCTTATAATTATGTTAATGCTGAACAGCTGTAAATACAAGATCTACCCATCTGGATAAGATACCTAGAGCTTACTATGGGGTGTATGATGGTGCATATGCACTTGTGAGATAAAACGGTTGCATTCTTTAGGAAAGAGAGGGACGTGTTTGAATGTTTCTGGGGAGTTTCTTCAGAATGCAATTTATTTAGCTTGTCATTGCAAGGAAAGTAAATGTTATGTTAGGTCTAGCTATGAAAAGAGGTTGTAATAGTTAATTGAGAATTAGCCGATTTTTTTGTCAATAAAGAGCCCTTTGACTTCTGATGCATAAATATACAGTATCCTTATAGTACTTACAAGTGTTGTTGTGATAGAGAAAAAAACTTGCTGTGCCAACCTACAAAAGACATAATTTAACTTTTTTTTGGTAAATATGAACTGGCAGAAGTGAGAAACAACCTAAATCTCCCTGCTGGCCTTGCCTAGTGAAGGTTACATGGGCTCTTTTGTGCTGACATATCCCCACCCAAATGCTCGGGTTTGAAGCAGTGTGTTAATGATCATTTAGCAAGCTGGAAAGTTTTGAGCTAAGTCTGTGGGCACAAATGGCTAAAAGTAGATATTTGGAATGGGTGAGATGCTTCATATTCCTTTCCTTCCTTCATCTTGGCAGTCTTTGTTTTGCCATTCTCTGAAGGGAAGAAGTATGAGGAAATGGGGAGAGGAAGGAAGAGAAGAGCAGCACATTCCTTACCTTTCTGTCTTTAGAATTTCTCAGTCTTTAGAATTTCCATTCCTCTTTGGGAAAAGGGAGTCTGGTGTAAGCTGAAAGCAGGCCTAAGAAATTGAGTTACTTTACAAGGAGCAGCTTATCTGCTTCAGGGAAAGAGGAGTGTTAAGATGAGTTTCTTACTCCATCAGGGGACTGTGTTCTGGGGAGCAATGAGGAGAAGAAGGACTTCCCTGAAGACCTTAAGCAAGAGGAGCTGCCTCAGGTATGTGAAGCCCAGAGCCCAGAGAGGGGGGCAGCCCGTGATGATAAAAAAGCAGACTTCAAGAAGCTCGTCCTTGACGCTGATGGCCAGAAACCGCACTGGAAAGGGAAACCCTTCAAGTGTCCAGAATGCGGGAAGGGCTTCAAGGGGCACTGCAGGCTCCTGACCCACCTGCAGATCCACACGAGAGAAAAGGTGTTTGTGTGTGCAGAATGTGGGAAGAGCTTCAGCAGGAAGGCCAACCTGGTGGTTCACCAGAAAGTCCATACAGAGGAGAGGCCGCACAAGTGCAGGGAATGCGAGAAAACCTTCAGCCGTGCCTCGAGCCTCCTTGCTCACAACAAAACGCATCTGAAAAAGAAAACCTTTTCCTGCACCATGTGCAGAAAGAGCTTCAGTGGGAACACAGCTCTGCTGCAGCATCAGAGAGTCCATACGGATGAGAAGCCCTCCTGTAGGTGTTCAGAGCATGGAAGTAGCTTCTGTGTGAGCTCAAACTTCATCAGACACCAACATCTGAGAGAAAGACCCAGTGAACACACAGCAGGTAACTGAATTAAGTTGTGTTTATTTCAAGTTATACAGAATCTCAGGGGAGACACAAAATATTCTGGTCTCTGTTTCTTCCTAAACCATTCTCCCACTTTGCTCTGGATATGAGTGTTAGGGGTTGGTTGATTTGGTTTTGTTACTTTTTTTTTTTCCCCCCATCTCTAATATAATGCGTTTATCTCTGCCATCTGAGGAAGTTACTAGAAAAAGCTGAAGTTGAAATTTAGGTGTTACCATGAAGGTTGCCTGCATTTTAGACTCCCCAAAGCTCTCACATCCCAGTAATAATAAAGATCTCGCTAATTCCTGCTTCATAGTGTTGCCTGATGTCTAGTCTTAGATCTTCAAAAGTGCTCATCCACCAAAATGCTAAGCTTAGGGAGCTGCAAGGAATTTTGACTTGCAAAAGGCTGTAAACAGTGCCTTGGTCATCGCTAGCAGCTAATTTTTGTTACATGTGGATATTGGGTTATATTGGGTCCTAACTCGTTGTCTGCAGTGGGAAGTCTCTGGGATACTCTTAGCACGGCACAGGCTGTCAGACAAAGGGATTGCTTCAAGTAGGGAGTTTTCTGGATTTTGCAATGTTTTGTGTTCTAGCAATGACCTGAAACTCAGGGATAAAAATTGGCATTGTGGGGTGTGTTTTTCCCTGTTGTTGTACCTTTACATGGGCAGTCCCTTTATCCTTAGTCAAAAATGTTTTAAGTTTTCATCTTGGGTCTTGCCTAGACACCCCCAGAATTGTTGTGGGTGTTGGCATGAGAAGCAGGTGCTTTGTGTGTGAGGTTTTTCTTTGGTTTTTGTGGTTGGTTGGTTTGTTTGGAGTCATTTTACTTGTTTTTGTTTGTTTGTTTCTTCTGCAAAAAAAAAAAAAAAAGAAAAAAGCCTTTCATCTTAACAATGGAAGTAATGATGAAGTTATAAGTTTGTGATAGAATCACAAAACTGAATTCTTGATGTGGGGTTTGAGGCCTCTCAGTCCACAGATACAGAGAGGTGGCCTAGGAACCCTAAGAATGGAACCTTACACTACTAAAACTTGTTTTTTCTTCATGGCTTTTACAAGATGAGTTTATAATTCCTGGAGAAAAGTCTCATTTTTTGCCCTGTCAGTTGGATGCTGAGTAGTCTCAGATTAGTCTAACACTGTATCTGCTTCTAAAGAAAGCATGCAAGTACAAACCTATTTTTACTAAATCTCAACTGCCCTTCTCCTTAACTTGATCCAGCTTTGCTTCCTCCTTTCCCTGTGCCCCCCACCCCCTCAAAAGAAAACCAACCCAAAACCCCTGTATCTGCCTATTCTTTGGTTTTGGTCTAGTTTGGTCACCGTGTGACTTGAGTGAAGTTTGAATTTTAAGATGTGGATGAGAGGAAAGGTTGTTGATGAGCTGCTGTTTGGAATGTGGACCTTGCAATTTTTGACTTGCAGTGTCTTCCTTTTAGATGCAAACCAATCTGAATTTACATCTCTGCATCAGAAAGAAGAGCAAAGGTGTGCAGAGAAAAATGAGATGGATCACTGGAATCTTGTTTCTGAAGAGTGTAAGTATAAAAAAGACTTCTAAACTGCCTTGTGTTTTTACATAGCAGGCATTAACATTCCCTTCTCTTTGTACAGTGAAGAAAATGAGGGAAAATATGGATATGCTTCTCCTCAATCAGCGAAGTCAGCTGCAGGTGCTTCAGGAAATTCAGAAGCAACTGAATACGCTGCTCCCAGGCAATGCTCTCCTGAATTCCAATGTTTACAGCTTAGGACTCCTGCTAGGACAGCAGGCAGCTGCTGCAGCATCCATTTCTTGCCCCCTTCTTAATCCCAGCAGTCTCCTCTCCTGGAAAGGTGCCAGTGCCTTGTCCCTTTCATCTGCCTCTGGGGTTCTGTGTGCACCTCAGCTCCCAGTCTCTCAGGATCCTGTGACTGCTGCAGCTTGCTCAGCGTTGTGCTGTGAACATGTCCACTGTAAACGTGTGTGACAGTTCTGGACTGCTTTGTCACTTGGGGCAGGTGACCTCTGGGCTGTGGTGTTGCAGTTCTTGGACCTGTGAAGGTGCTGGCTGTGCACTCAGATGCCCCAACAAGCAGCAGTTGATCAAATCCCTGCCCTGTAGCCTGCAGGGATTTTGGCTGGGAATGACCTTTTTTGAGGCAGCTCAAGAGATCGTTATCACTGGGGTGCAGTGCAGCGCAACATTCATATACAAGGTAATGCATCAAACTTGAGTGTATTTACCTGATATGTCTTTCAGCATGTACTTGGGTAATTGTACCTCTCCAAATGTGTTGAAACTAATGATAAAGTCCTCAGGG
Organism: Oxylabes madagascariensis; assembly: GCA_013400675.1. Taxonomy (NCBI): domain Eukaryota; kingdom Metazoa; phylum Chordata; class Aves; order Passeriformes; family Timaliidae; genus Oxylabes; species Oxylabes madagascariensis. The sequence continues at coordinate 5,192 of VYZR01014381.1, forward strand.
ATGATTTTAGTATCTCCTGTTAAGTTTGATTTATATAGAGGGAAGCAAGATGCTTATGTAAAGATGTTCAGTTAATAGCACCCCTATTCCCAGTGTTTTTTTGCAAAAACTTCCTTCCTTTAGGAAGTCTTTAAATTAGGTGTCCTTGACTTAGCTGATTCTCAGGCCAGCAGCACTGCTGCAAGTAGAAAAAAAACCTTTCTGCTTTTTGTTTAGAACGAACAATCCGACCCCCACTCAAAAAATAAAAAAAAACCTGAAAACACAAACCAAAAATCCCTCAACAAAATACTGCCTTTCAAGTCTACCTTACCAAGAGTTAATGAGGAAAAGCCAAATGGGTTTATAGGGCACTTGTTCTTTTGTTCAAAGATTAACTCAGCTGAGCCTGGTTTAGATACTCTTGTCATATCCTGTTTGGATTATTACATGGTTTTGGCTGTTATGTATTAATTAGGGGTAGGAGTTGGGTAAGTAATGAACACTGAGAGGCTCAGGTGTTACATCTTGTGAAAACAGCAGAGGAAACAATTTTTTCCTGCAGGACTCAGACATTGGGCCTGTCAGGGTTGGAAAGTGCAGGGTTGAAAGGTTTTAAGACATGTTGGTCTAGTCTACCTTGTTCCATCAGTGACAGACTTGTGGCAGTCTCAGAACCTTTAAGATTCTAAAGTGCAAAAAAAGCTCCTTTACCTTTGAACTGGCAAAAAGAAACTTTGGAGCTTGTACCTTTGCCAAAAAGTCTTTCTCTTGAACTGATGCTGTGTTTGTGCATGGTTGGTTTTGTGGTTTGTAGTTGTGTTTTTTATGTTACCTTGTTAAAAGGATGCACTCCTAGTAATTAATAAAATAAGTACACTGGTTCTCTTACCAAGTCTTCTTGTTGACAGAATGTGACATTCTGTCCCAAAGCTAAAACTGTGGGACCAGGTATGTCACTGCTGTGTGACTACAAACTGTGAAAATCACGCACTCTTTTCTACTGTGTGGGATTTTGGATTAGTTTTAACTCATCAGGATATTAATTTAAACCAAATTAAGAGGCATCAAAAGACATTCCTTCAATGTGATCTTGTGCTGGTATCTTTGATAATTTCCATCAGTTGAGCATTTCAGAATCCTGTGCCTTCAGGCTTCAGAGCTTCAGTAAGAGTTGCTACTGTTCCATGGAAACTCAGGGGTACTGTTCATAACTTTTTATGGTGTTTAATGTCATTCTGCATAAAGCAGAGCCCCCTCATGAAATCAATAAAGTTTGTATTTCAGTTGGGTTTATGATGTTCATTATTAAAATGTTCCACTTCTGTTAGAAATGAACCTTTGGTGAGTTTTTGTCCTTCCTAAAATACTATGTAGAGGTGGCCCATGGGACTCCAAGGCCAGCCAGAGCTGTTGGTCCTGGCAGCTTTTGTCTGGGTTTTCCCTTTCTCTGCTGATCACAAATCTGGAGGTGTCCTGGCTCCATTTTCTTCTCTTTGAGTGATAATAATAACAATGGAATGGTACAAATATAAGAAATAATGATCTGAAAATACAGGAAATTGAGGGCAATTTTTTGAGAAGCAACTGGAATTCCAGATCTCTAAAACTGACACTAATTTGCCCAATTTTGCTTTCAACCTGTCAATCTTTAGAAGCATTTTCTTTTCATCAGAGAAAAATAAAATAACTCATGAAGTTGTTACTAACCTGACAGCAGGAGAGAATTTTGAAAAAGTTTGCTGATTAAAGTGCATCTGAAGAAATTATGCACTCAGGCAGGTAATTGAGGTGTTCCTGTTGTGAATGGAAGTTTCTGAAGCTGGTAGCTCTGTGAAGATCAACAAGTAGAATAATAAAAAAAGAACTAACATATAACCCCATATTACACTTTAATCACACAACTTATTATGGCAAGATAACTCTGGAAAAAGAGACAGCGTGAAATATTAATCCTGGATGACATTTAGGAAGTCTTAATGTGGATCCATGAATTTAAAGATTGATGTGGCTGGTGGCCCAGCAGTCTTTAAAGGTTTTTAGCCATGTTAATCTGGACTGGATCTTGATTTCTTAATCATGTAAGACAAGGATAATTATTTCAGCTAAGTTACTTTGTGGTTTTTGTAATGTGGTTGCATATATGACATTAATTAATTATATTCTAAAAGTTATAAAGGTCTTCAGCCCAAAGTTTTTAGGGATGAAAAAAGAGAAAGCTCTGGGGTACTTCTTCATTGGTGGTGATGGGGAAGACACCTCCACTCTGCATCAGTTAACTTTTGGGATGTTCTGGTACTCTTCAGGAAAAAAAGGCAAGTTTTGCCTCAATCCACAGGTGTTGAAAGGAGTTAGGTTCTCAACACACCCAAAAGCAAGATTAAAACATAAATGAGATTAAATGTTGGGATCCAAAGCAATCATTCACTTCTATTTTTTTCATGAAGGAGAAAAGAAAGAAAAAATAGAAACGTAGAAAATGCCAAGAATAAATAAGCATGTTACCATGCACTTAACTAGGCTAATGCCAACATTTAAAAATACAAATCCAGTGACAGTTGCAATTCCAACTCATGCTAACCATTTTCTCCATCCTGTAAGCCCTAAAGGCTTTAGCAGGGTAGTAACCCATGATCCAGGTTCTAATCCATCAAACCAGGCTCATGGTTGCATAGACTGAAATAATTATCCAGCTTGATCACTTACTCTTGTTTTAGCTTGTCCCTCCTCAGTGGAGGATCAGACACTGTGGGTGGTAATGTGATACTCAGTTCCAGATTAATTTCAGCATGTTCCCAGCTATACTCCCTTTCCATTTTAGACAATTCAGTAGCTGTATATGGGGTCTCTTTTGTGGTAATTTGAGATGTTTCGTTTTCCAAACCCTCATTTAACAAGAGGTCACCATGGAACAAGCACTTTGAGAAGTTGGTGGTTGTGCAGGGATTCCAACTCAGAGCGTGGATATGTTGTTTAACCCAGGCCACTTGGTTCTCATTCATCATCCCCCTCTCTCGTTAATCTGCCTGAAAAATGGAGCCAAATCATAAAACTTGAAACAACAGCCAGGGAAGGAGCTGTGTATTTGCCCTTCACTTACACAGAGCTTAAACAGAGGACAGAGCCCCAGCTGTGTTGCAAGTCATCTTCCCTGATGAAGATCCTATGGCAGGATCTAGATAATCTTTGAGGTCCCTTCCAACCCAGGCCAAAGGGGTTGCTTTTCCATCTCAGCAGAACTATTTGGAATGTGCAGGGGCCCAAGATCTCAATGGCATGGTCACCAGAGGATTACGAATTCATCAGCTTGAGTATTATACACAGTGCTTTTATTCCTTAACAAGCAGGAGTTATGGCTAAAATAACTTTTTCCTCACAAAGTCAGTAGTTCAGTCTAATTTTAGCAGCAATATGTGAAAAACCCAGCAGGTGGGGACCTACAACTGTGTTTTATTTATACAACAGCAGCTTCTTAGGGACCTTGAACTGGGCAGAGGCAGCTATACTTAGATATTGTACAAATATGAAGTGAAACGGTGTTTCCTATCACAAACAGCTTTCAGTCTAGAGCAGTATTAATGCAATTCCCTCAAATGGGAAGCATTTTCATAGAGAATAAACTCTAGTGTGATTTATTGCAAGCTTTTGCCTTTTTGTAATTGAATATGGCCCAAATTTCAGCTTTCCAAAATCTCCAGGACAAAAGAGAGCCCACCACATTCCCAAGGAAACTAAGGAATTGCACAAAGCATGGTTACACACAGTATGGCTGTTGGAATGAATGCTTCCTGGAAACACTTGAAAAATTGTGATGAACAAACAATTGGAAAAGCATCAAAGGGGGTCTAAGACTAGGATTGAAGCTTGATTTATCACATTTATTTTTACTCCGTGCATTTGGTTTGGGTAGTATATTGCAGATGCATTTTGCACTTTGGCAGGCTCCCTGGTTTCAAGGATTTTCTTGTTTTTCAAGGAAGAATAATGAAGTGAACTTCTCACAGGCAGAGGATTTAATTTTCTATAATGGTAGACTATGCTTACAGGAATGGAGACTCTATCATGGTAAGCACAGACTCAGGAAGAGGCTTCAAAAGCCATGGTGAGTATCAGCACAACATAAGCTCCAGTGGTGATGCTGGGATGCCCATAGGAACAAAAAACCAGGGAACGCTGCACAAACCCAAAGAGTCTCAAAATATTCCCCCTTTATTTGTCATTCAGGAAAATTTGTACAGGAGTGACAGATTAGCTGCTTGGTTTGAAGAAAGAACTAAAGAAGTTCTAGAACTAAGAAGTTCCTTGGAATGTCTGGAAGCAAGAAATCAAATCATCACAGGCATCCTCTGTGCCCACCCTCCCTCAGAAAGCCCTGTGTTACTTAATGTGCTGCTACTCCCCTAAATTCTATGGAAATATTAATAAATACTGTGGATATTTTGCAAGGTACAGCAGACACAGGAATTAAATCCACACACAGATGCTTTAAATCAATAGTACTTAATTAGTTTAAATAAGTAGACACAATCATAAATACCCCCAACAATTTTAGTCAATAAAGTTTGGTTTAACAGAAATTAAGAACAGCAGATAGCAGATAACTTGGGTTTAGGGACTAATTATACTCAAAAGCAGAGATTTTTCCCTTTTAAATGGAAGCCATTTAAATGGTGTCAGAGGTATGAAAGAGGTGGAAATTTCATCTTTAACCCGTGTAGGAACAGTTCGGTTCCATTGCAAAGCAGATTGAAAGGACTGATTTAATATGCTCCAAATCTGCCACCACCTGGGTACTCCAGGAAACTGCATTGCACTCAAGTGCAGGCAGACATCCCTCACAGTCTTGCCAAGACTGGCTGGCAGAATAAAACCCACTGAAACCATAGGATAAGTCCAAAATGTCCCACCTGAGGGACACCAGAGGGTTCTTAAAACACTGGCAAATTCTGAAAAGACAGGTAAGATTTAGTGTGTGCTGTGCCTGAAGGGAGCCTACATGAAAGATGGAGAGGAAACTATTTATATTGAAAGGCCACAATAAGGTTTCCCCAGAGCTTTTTCTTTTTTCTAGGGGTGGAATGAAGAAATGTGAGGGAGGAATCAGAGACAATTGTGATACAAAGAGATGCCGGGGAGTGTCAGGTGAAGAGAACACCAGAAAAATGTGGCAGTGCAAGGGAGCTTGTGAAGGTGCACAGCAGAAGAGCTGCAGGACAGCCCTTGGCGCTGGTGAGGCCACACCTCAAATCCTGTGTCCAGTTCTGAGCCCTTCACTGCCAGATGGACATTGAGGGGCTGGAGCGTGTCCAGGGAAGGGAACGGAGCTGGGGAAGGGGCTGGAGCACCAGGAGGGGCTGAGGGAGCTGGGGGGGCTCAGCCTGGAGAAAAGGAGGCTCAGGGGGGACCTTCTGGCTCAACTCCCTTGCAGGAGGGGACAGCCGGGGGGGTCAGGCCCTGCTCGCTGGGAACAAGGGACAGGACAAGAGGGAATGGCCTCAAGCTGTGCCAGAGGAGGTTCAGGTTGGCCATCAGGAGGAATTTCTTCCCTGGAAGGGTGATTAGGCACTGGAAGGGGCTGCCCAGGGAGGAGGGTGCAGTCAGCTGGAGGTGTCAGCTCTGCCCTCGGCAGCTCCGGGGAGAAACCTTCCAAGGCTGTCACTGAGGGCAGGCCTTCAGCCACAGCTCCTCCTTCTGTCACAACTCCTGTCACAGCCCCTGTGGCAGGCAGCACCCCTGGGTGTGCTCTGGGGGTGATCCAAGGTGCAGCTCCTGGTCCAGGCCTGAGGTACAAGGGAGTGGACAAGGGTGCGACCACACCAGGTCCCCTGGATTCCAGGCAGCTGGACGTAGTGATGCGTTTGGCCCACATCGTACTTTTCAGCCACCAATACACGCCAGGCATGGACTGGAATTGTGCAGGGGGTTCCAGGGGGTAGTTCTGCATCCAAAGCATCCTTCTTCCCTGGTATTAGAATCAGATGCCATTTGCCAAGGTCAGGTGTTTTCTCACTCTTCCTCATGAGAGGTGTCTGCCCCTACACATCAACCCTCAGGGTATTTGTTTTCCTTTTCCCGTGCTTTGTGAAGTGCTGTGTATACTTAGCAATGTTCTATAAATTAAAGGATTGACATNCTGGTGTTGTTATCCCAACTCTCTCCGCCCCCCTCTCTCTCTCTCCCCCTTCCCTTCTTTTTATCATTCCCTTTCCTCCCTTCCCTTTTTTGTCTCTTTCTCCCCAGAGTGAGTTTCCCATCAGTTTCTCAGCCCAAGAAACTGGAGTTGAGGGATGTGGGCCTGATATCTCTGAGTCTGAAAGATTTTTAGCCTGCTACCAGCTGCTAATCTTTTCCCAAGGGAAAATTTCTCGAGAGAGCTTCTTCTCAAAACAATCTTGGCAAACAACTATTTTTTCTCAAAACAATCTCTCCAGGTGGTGTTTACGCCTTTCTAGTTCTGTTTCTCTAGTTCAACCAATGGGTTTAGAGAGGTGTTGTTCCTTTTCGCCAGTGATGTTAAGTCTGTATCAGAACACCTTAAAAAGTTCTCTATGCCTTCTGAAATATATGGAGTCTCTCATTTTTTTTTGTGTCCTACAGTGACAGAGGGACATTCTTAGAATTGCTCTTAATTTTCTCACATTTCAGAAAGAATCTGAAAAGCCAGAGGAGGGCACTCAGTGCTCACCATTCCTTTATAAGGGAAAGTGGTTTGTCATTTTTTCTCTGCAGTGACACACCATCCTGCTGGTAGAAGAACCTGGTTTGGAGGAGATTATTTTCTCACCTGGATTATATAGGAACCAGTTTTCCAGTCCACTGCTGGGGAAAAAAGTCAGGTAACAGTGATGACTGAAATACAGCTTTTTACAGTCTTTGCTTCATTGTGACTGGAAAAACAGATTTCTTTTGATCTTGGACAAGAGGTGTGTTTTGTGTGTTCAGCAGATTTTTAGAAGTATTTTATGCCTATTCTCTAAAACATTTTTTGGGACATATCAAACAAAAATGTTCCTGCCTGCACAGCAGAATTTTCTTTCAGGCTCTTTTTCTTCTGCACCTCAGCAACACTGGTCTGAATAGCCAGAGACACACTAGCAGGAGCCCTCATCTCTGGAAAATAAGGAAATACAGGAGATTTCAGGAGATTGAGCAAAGGAAGGCCAGAAGAGGCAACAGAGCCAAAGTCAAGGTGTCCCAAAGCATTTTGCCATTGGAGGGGTGAATGGCTGAACCAGGGAACGTGAGGGAAAGGGAGAGCAGAAGGGATTGAAATGGGATGAACAACTAGGAAGGAAGACTGGAGGAGGGTTGGACTTCCTGAAGCTGCTGGGAAGATGTAATTTGGGGGTGATAACAGCTGCATGGGAGAAGGGTCACCACTTTGCAGATCCCCCACTGATCCCTCATCCTGGACTTGCTTCTTTTTGCTTTCCAGAGCTCTTGCAGTTGCCCTGCTGCTCATGTGTTGCCTTGGGCCATTTTCTGCACTGTCTCTCCCTCCAGCTGACCTTCCCCACAACGCTGCTGAACTCTGCCTGACTGTGCCTGAGGTGTTTGTGCTTTCCCATCTTCAAGCACGGAACCACAGAGGAGATTTCTCTGTGTCAGTCCCTGTTCTGTCAGTGTTTCCCCTCACAAAAGGGCAGCCCCGCCTTGCTCACCCCAGAGCATCCCCAAGCACGCAGAATGTGCCCCTGCTTGTGCAGATGGCAGAGCTTTTGACAGGCCTGTGTGTGTCCTTCCATTTCCCTTTTTCGAGCCTTAGCAGATCTTTTCCAGTACAGGGACTGGGAAGTTTCTTCCCACAGCTCTGCACCTGGCTGTTGTGCTTAAGAAGGTTCCTCTTTGCTGGTCAATTGCTTTCTTTTCTTGCCTGATTTCTTTAACAGATGACCTTTGGATTTCTCCTGATGCCTTCAGGCAGAAATACCAAGCAAAACAGGAAAAACAGAGTTTACATATAGTACACATTAGAGGGATTTCAGGCATCTTCCCAATTCTTTGGACATATGATCAAGCCTTTAGGTGAACACAGGGTGAAACAGGAACCACAAGATGCTTTACTGAGAAAAAAAGGAAAGTATTGGGAGAAGGGAAGCAGCAATGCAGGGAGCAAAGGGCTGAAACAGAACATTTTTCCTGTGTTTAGAGAAGGAAGAATTAAGACCAATGAACACAACTCATATTCTTAGAGAGTGAAAGAAGATGGCAAAACATGATGGTATTTGGTCTGGACACTTGAATCTAAGTTCCCTGGCATGGTCAGCCTTGATGTTACCTGTCAGGGCTGTCCTGAGGATAGGGGTTGCTGTGAAAGCATTCAGGGTTTACCTCAGGGCAGCCACATCCTGCCCTAAGCTTCAGGCACTTGCTTTCCTTTGGCTAATTTGGGATGCAGCTGCCAATGTGACTGTGGGTTTCACCTGCATCTTCCACCTCGTTGTGACCAGAGCCATGAATCCATGTGGAGAGAAAGTGAGTTCCTTTCTCTAGAAATGTAACCCGAGAAGATCCTGAAACTCCTCAGGCTCTGAGTCTCTGGATTCACCGTCTTTGCCATCACTGCTCAAGTCAGTCACTTCCCAGCAGGAGCATTCCTGGGGAGAGAAGCAGTGAAGTGCCAAGTCAGAAACAGGAGGGAAAGAAAAAGGAAATGACTGGTACTTAAAAATACTTAACCCAGGAGGCATGAACCATGAACTGAAGAGAGATGCCAGAAGAAAACCAGACACGGCTTGGAATACAAGAAAGAATGACTAATTATAGATGCTTCCTCTGAGTCTGTGAGTAGGTGAAAGTGATGTCAGTGCTGTTGTGATCATGAATGTTAGTGCTGGTGCATCACAGCAGTGGCATTGTTTCTCTAGAGCAGAGAAGAGGAACACATCCTCTTCTGGAATGCATCCACGAATTGTCACTTCACTCTGTACCATGAAGCTGTCTGTGAAGAAGGCTCTTTTATTCCCTTTCTTGGTGATAGCACAGCCCCCGTATTTGCAGTACCCTTAAAAATCTCGGTAGCTTTCTGCCTAATCCACAAAATGAAGAAAGAACATCCATCAGCAGAACAGCACACACTGCCACTAATTTGTTCCAAAAGCATCATGTGAAGGACTGCTAAAGCAAAGCCCATGTGAAGATGTTTTGTGCTGCCATCTGGGCACACTGAGGTTTGCTCTTTTGTCCCTTACGAACATGGACAAAGGATTCCTGCCTCCTCTTTCCCCAGGCTCCTTCACTGGCTGAAAGGTTCATATTCCTTGTATTAAATAGGAACCTCTGAGGCTTTCATGACATCCGGAAATGGCAAACAGCTCTCACTGATTTGTGACTGCAGATTATCCTGGATGGCTAAAGCTCTTGCCATCCCCAGCCACGCCGCTGGGTTATTTTTAATTTGGATTGCTTCCCTGATCCAGTGCTCAGCACAGCTCCACAAACAGCAAGGCTGGCACAAGTTAGGCGAAATTGCAGTCTGGGTCGGGTGGTAACAAACATCTCAGGACTCCTTAAATTGATAATGCCACCGTGCAATCCATGCCATCAAACAGGAGCCTGGGAGGAGCAGCAGGGAGTTAAGAGAAAGCAGAACAAAGGCATTAAACAGAAATGTGCCCTTTTTTGCACACGAGGAATATCTGCAGGGGAGGTTCAGTTCAGGAATCTTTTCCAAGCAGACATCACCCAGCTGAAATCAGTGCTCATCTCTTGCTAAGTACCTCCGAGGAGTGGAGCTGCCAGGTTTGTACTACTCTGCTCATCCCACTGGAGCTCTGGTTCCACCTCCTTCTCTTCCAAAAGTCTCATCTCCTCTTCTGTGTGTACTTGTGGTCATTTCCTCGTGCTCTGCTCGTGCTGCCAGTGCAGCTCTGTGTGCCGCTGCAGCGCGATGCAGATTGAAATTTCAGTGGCTGAAAAGTAATAGTTTCCCACCCTACCCTTGGTTATTTTTAGCTGGATCAGTTCCTGATCCAATCCAATGTGCAGACACACAAGCAGCTGTGTCAGTGTGACAGGAGGAAAATGTTTGAGGGAAGAGGAGGAGAGGCTTAGCCGAGTTTAATCATCACTGGTACCAAATGGGAAACCACAATCATGAATGATTGCTCTAAATGGCTGGCAGCAGTTATTTAAACTTCTCTACAGCTCCACGTCTTACTTCTTATGTAAGAAACAAAGCCTAGGGAACTTCCCAAGCCTGTGCCACAGAAAGGAAATGGCCCTGTGTCTGTGTCTGCACCTTTCTGCATGAATCAAGACAAGCTGAATGCAGGGAGCCTGAACAACTCTGCTGGCAGGCAAAGCAGCCAGGGTTCCTCCCAGCTTCCTTACCTGCTGTGGTTTGCCAGCCTGTACATTTAAAGGTCAAATCCTGCAGAGTCCAAAATTTGCCAGGACATCAGCCTTGAGTAGGTATCCAGAAGTGTGCAAAATGTGTTTATAGTGGTCAAAAACTATGCCTGAGACACATGCTAGAAACTGGCTGCTACCAAAAGTCAGTGATTCTGACACAAAGATGGAAAGTATAATAAAAAATTTAGACATTTATTCAGAAGCAAAAAAATCTATTTAGTCAATTAAAAACACTACTGAGGCATATGACATGCTCCTTGGTGCCTGACCAGCTGCTGCTGTGGGCAGGAAATGGTGGGGATATTGTTCCATGAAGACTTTACTCCATCCAAAAGCAGAAATACAGAAAGGATTTACAGAATATAACGGTTTGGGTTGGAAGGAACCTTTAAAGGTCATCTGGTTCCAACCTCCCTGCCATGGGCAGGGACACCTTCCACTATCTCAGGTTGCTCCAAGCCCCATCCAACCTGGCCTTGGACAGTGCTAGGGATGGGGCAGCCACAGCTGCTCTGGGAAACCTGTGCCAGGGCCTCACCACCCTCACAAGGAAGAATTTTTTCCTAATATCCAATCTGAACCATCTCTCTGTCAATGTGAAGACATTCCCCTTTATCCTGTCACTCCAAGCCCTTGTCAATAGTCTCTCTCCATGTTTCCTGTGGGCTCCCTTCAGATGCTGGAAGGCCACAATGAAGTCAAACAAAACTACTCAGAATCTTCTTTATGATGATCATGACTGCAGCAGCACTCTGAAAACGTGGACAAAACCACCACTTATTTTGGGGTTGTCCCAGGAAATTACAAAGGTGTGAAAATACTGGCATTTTTTTTATCTGCAAACTGCATCAAGGATGACAAGCAGCAATTTCATTCAGGAAATTTTTAAAAGCCTTTCAATCTTTCAGGTTATTATGCCAACAGGTTTTCTATAAGCCAGAAGAAATAAAAGGAAAGGTGTAAGCACAAGGACATGTTTTCCCTGGATGATGCACATCATCATGGTAACCTCCCTCCTGCACAGTCACTTGAAATTTCACAACTGGTTCAGACTAAATACCAATGACCTGATTCATCCTTCCACTGAATTTCGCTGTTAATAATTGTACAAAGCACATTTAGTGCCATGACTCAGTAGGCAAAGTATCTCTTGCTCCTCCTGGCTGAAGTTTGCTGCAGCCCACACCAACCTCCAGCAAAGGCTGTCCATAAATGCCCCCATGGCTCCATAACCAGGCTCCTGACTGTCACTTTTCCCAATGATCAATGTCTGAGCTTCCAGGGGAATTTGTCATCAGTACCTGCAACAAAGAAGCTCCCCTCAGTTATGTTATGCTTTAAAATAGCATCCCATACCTCCCAAAACTGAAGTCATCACAGATACATCACGAATTCCCAATTTACAAACTGCTGACTTTTTGGAGGAGGGCATTAAGACAAATACTGAGTGATCTGTGAGAGGTCACAAAGGAAAGCAAAGGTTTATTAGTAGGCCTGCATGTACAGCAGTTGACTGGAAATGTTCAGCGGGTCTGGAATTAAAAAAAAAGAAACCCTCACATTACAACCACTTTTGTAGCTCTGAGATTAAAATCACGGAAAATAAGATGAGAGACCATAGTGTTACCAAATCTTTAATTCCTGGGAGTCCCAAGTGGCCAGCATTACATAAAACTTCTATGAAAAATGAATGCCATTCCATGAATAACTCGTATGTATTATGTAAAATATTTATTGAAGACAAATGCCATTCCATGAATAGCTTGGATGCTGCTTACTTTGAATAACAGTGTGTTCATCTACTGTAAATTAATTTCTGCCCAACAAAATTACTTTTATCCCTCAGTCTATCACCCTTTTCATAAGTAAAGTTTATGAACACATTTCTACTTTTAAATACAGCTTTCATAAGAGCCTATATATGAGAAAGGACACAATGCAGCTTGTTAGTTGCTCTTGACAAAGGCTCAGTGGGAGGGGAAAGCAAATACAACAGAGAGAATAAAATATCTGTGATGAAGAACCGCTAAACCTGGCCTAGTGTTGGTAGACAACCACAGGAACATGAATTAGAGCTCAAATCTACGTCCCACTGAGTCAATCTTTACATTAGGGCACCATCCCTTAAGTGAGGTCCCATCTGCAGGTGTTTCTTAGCTATACTGAAGGGTTAGAGTTGTCTCAGCAACTTAAAAAAGCTGGATCATTGGGTGTAGGAAAAAAATTAATTATTCCACTACTTTGCACACACAGGTCCTTTTCTGTAAAGCTGCTCTGCAGATAGATTTGGAGTTTATGACAGTACACACACACACACACATGCAAAATCTCTAACAGTATATCCTGGTATTGTATAATATCTAATATAATGATACTGGATAGTGTGTGCAGTAAATATTCTGCCTTTTTTATATACAGTTAGTAAAACTACAGCTATGCATACACAAATTCCCTTTCCCTCTAACTGAACCAACAAGCTTTTTAGAGAAACCACATCATCTGCGTTTCCTGACTGTGTTGTTTCAGATTCTGACTTGCTCACCTTTTTTCCCTCTGGGCTTCTGTCTTCTCTGGTCTTACGACTTCACTGTTTCTATTCCACACATCCCTTCCAGAAGATGAACTGCAAAATCACAGGAGTGAAACTGCTGATTTTTTGAAACCAGTTCTCAGAGAAAGATATATTATCAGCCCAGCCTCGTCCTGAGTGAAGATTAACTGAATATTAAAAAAATGGTACCATATTATAAGTAATAACAAACTGAGAATAGAGCATCGAACAAAATAAGAAAAGCCCCTTTTTCAAATACTGAAGCAGAACTTCTAGGGCATGATTCACCTATTCCTAAGGTAGACACCTAAAACAGGTCAGATGAATCACCACCAAACAGTGTCCATTTCTCCCAAGAAGTTTCAAAATCAAAGACAGTTCAGAAGCTTTCTTTGATTTTAATACATATTTTCAGATTTGGGGATTAATTTCATGGTGTAGTTTTGACAAGCTTGGGGATGTTTTTTTTCCTCTAGTTTCTGAAGGAAATACAGCTTTTTTTAATCCCACTATTAGCTGCCCATTAGGAACCAACTGTCTCATTTCAATCAAATACAAGCATGTAGAGGAATCAGAGATGAGCCGGTTCCTATATCCAGGGATCAATGCTCCTGCAGCCAGGGGTCAATGCTCCTGCAGCCAGGGGTCAATGCTCCCATGGCCAGGGACCAGTGGCCAAGTGCAGCAGAGAGCTCTTACTGGCATCTCCATGAGAGGATCAGCAGGGAGAAACTGCCTTGTCCACGCTCTTTGGCATTTAAAGCAGTATCTTGTATAGGCAGTAGGATAAAATACCTGCTTTGGGGTCACTGAATCTGTTGGGCACATGGGAATTTGGGGGAGAAGGGTGTTGGGAAGAGAGTGAAATAAATGACAGGAGAATGTGCCACTTTTATTATTAAGTATTAATTAGATTATTGGTAATAATGAGCTCTCTAAATAACTGTTTGTGCTCTTTAGACTGGAAGGATTTGGTGTTGTAACACTGCATGTGACCATGATTTCCACTGAATAGCTGATACAAGGAGGCTACATAACTCCAACTGATCCTGGAAGCTGGTGCTCCTAAAATGAAGGAGACAACTTACACCTGTTCTTTGGCAGCCCTTCCTCCTCAGGAGTTCCTGAAATGCTCACACTCCTTAGAAGATGGAAACCTCTTTCCCCTAGGAAAATCTCCAAAGCAGATTACCAGAAATCAATCAGAAATTAATTAACTTCTCCTATAAGGACAGGCCTAGAAGTTGGGATTGTTCAGCCTGGAGAAGGCTCTGGGGAGACCTTACGTGGTCTTTCAATATGCAAAGGGGTTTTACAAGAAAGATGGAGACAATTTACAAGGGCCTGGAGTGACAGAACAAGGGGGAACGGCTTCAAACTGACAGAGGGTAGATTTAGATTAGGTATGAGGAAGAAATTCTTTACTGTGAGGGTGGTGAGGCCCTGGCACAGAAGCTGTGGCTGCCCCATCTCTGGAACTGTTCAAGGCCAGGCTGGACAGGGCTTGGAGCAATTTGGGATAGTGGGAGGTGTCCCTGTCCATGGCAGGGGCTTGGAATGAGATGAGCTTTAATGCCCCTTCCAATCCAACCCATTCTCTCATTCTGTGATCTGGGAGGCCCTGAGGAGAGAGCTGGTGACTTTCCTGAACCTGGGAATTGAGGACAAAGCCCCGACGTCCCACGGGGGACTCTGGTTTGCTGGCAGGGCTGGGATGCACGAGGAGTGAGCTGCACATGCCGGTTCCTGTGCTCGGCAGGGCCCGGGGGCCTGGCACCTGCTCCCAGCACCTGGCCCAGCAGGGCCCCCCACACCCACGCAGGAATCCTGGCCAACCCCGCTGCGGGAAGCCACTGGGAACAGGGAAGGGGGTGCAGCAGCACACGGCCAGGGAGATACAAGAAGCCACCACTGGCACGGGACAGGGAACAGCAAACAGCCAGGCTGGGTGTGGGAACACATCTGCAGCGATAAGAGGTTTGCAAAACAACCTCTGGGAAGAAATCAGGGAACTGGGTTTATTGAGTCTAGAGGAGAAGGCTGGAAATAGGGCAAGACATGATAGTGCAATTGCAGTACACGAGGGGTTGCTATTAAGAGAGGCAGCGATTACCCTGCTGGAAGGACAGAAATAAGATCTAACAAACTTAATTTCCAGGAAAGAAAAGAAGACAGGAGAAAAGAACATGAGTAGATGTTGCAAAAACTTTCTCTGCATAAGCCAGAGCTGGAAAAGATTATCTGCGAGGTTGTGAAACCCTCTGCACCAGAAGTTAACCAGACATCACCATGCTCTCTCAGCAGATGATGGACTGCCAAGCTATCCCCCAAGCTAGCCTTTGGAAAGCAAAAATCCATCTACCCTTTTCAAAAATAAACTAAAAACCATCCATGCACGTCACATGGATCATTAAACATATGGCTGACGAGTAAAAAGTTTCACATTTGGATAACAAAGCTACTATAGATTTACAAATCCTGATTTTTCAATGCAGGCATTTAAATTCAAAATATTATTTGGATAGAAAACTTTGATCTTTCCTCTCAAAGAAACCTGCAGTTGTTGAGCAGGTAAATGCTGCCAAGACCTTTTACTGCTATTCCTGTCACATGACACCTCCTTCCTGCAACCCACCTTTCTCCTCTGTTATCTCCTGCTCCCATGTAGAGAAGCAGCAGCCACTTTATATTCTGTGAAGCACTTTTACTCCTGTTGAAATGTCTGTGGGCTGGGCCAGTCTCACAGCAAGATCATAGAGTCATCTCTCCACCATCTGATGATATAGGGCCATAAGATACCTCAGGCACTGGAAGAAAACCCAGACCATATGGGTGTTTTGGGATCCACTGCAGAGAATACTCCCAAGATAGAGAGGCATTCTGACCTTCCCAGTCCATCAGGAGTAATTAAGGCCACCAGGACATCTTATTGTAATGGAGCACCTAAAGGACATAGAGTTAGGGGTTTTTTGAGTTGATGAATGGGTATCTAAGCTGAAACAATCTAGGCAGATTCCCACAGGGCATATATGTGGTAAGGGTTTCGATGGGAATTGTGACCTGACTCAGGATCAGATGGTTGACCCCAGAGAAAAGCCTGATCTGTTTCCTCCTAGTGAGAAGAGCTGGAGCCAGGATTCACCCTTCCTTACTCAGCATCAATGAAAGCACCTCAGCAGGAAACCAGCCCCTGAATGAAACGTGCTCACTGTGAGACCTGCCAGGAAGGCATTCCAGCACCAGAGGTGGGATAAAGGCAAAGATATCCAAGCCACTGCTGGGAATCCTGCAGGGAATATGAGGCACAACCCCCAAAATGACAGAGAACAATTTGGCAATGCCCCAGGGCACAGGGGTAGCAGGGGTTGGATGTGAGTACCCTACTAAGGTGATGGGCCTCATATGGTTTTTTTGAGAATCACTAACAAGGGAGGGGAAGCTCCTGGGAATGGAACATCAAACATCTCCTGACAGTTGTGACAAGGTAACTTTTAAACAACCTTTTGGTCTTTGTTTCTTTATTCTCTGATTCCTTGGGGACTTCAACTCAGGTGTCTCAGGAGGTGTGAAAATGTCAGAAGAGAAAGAAGAGCCTGTGACAGTGCATGTTGACCACAGGACAAGGATGTGGCCCTTGCCACAACCACTTTACACCCTGAGCCTCCACAGTAATGAACCAAGTTTTTTGCTCGGGCAGAAACGCCACTCTCTTTATATGGTCATTCTGCTTTTATGTTTTATTTGCAGGATTACTGTTGTGCTGTTCTTAACTAAATGCAAAGAAAACTAAAAATACCACACAGTGTGGATCACAAAAAAGGCCCTTTTTGTGTGTTAAGAACAAAAGCTCATGAAAATTCATGAAAAATGTGCCTTTGCTCATAGGAAACAATCCTGCTTCAGTCTGCCCTTCAACAACAGCATCAAAACTCCAAACAAACAATGCTTCCCCACGCTGTGTTCATGATTGCACTTCTGTGCAAGCTCACATCCATCTTTTTAATCCATCCTATGGGAAAGGTTGCTTTTTTCAGAACTGAGGGGAGCGAGGGGCACAGGGAATCCTCTCTCAGTATACAACAGGACAACATCATGGAGGTGATTCAGGAATATGTGCTCATTTTTCTATTATGAGATTGATTATCTAATTACAGGACTAATGTTACGTAAGTTTAGGGCCTCCAGGAAAGCCACCACGGGTGGTTAAAATCCCAGAGATTTGATTTTTTAAAAAGGTAAAACTACAATAAAATGGTGGATGTTTCTTGAACACTCTGAGACAAAGCCTTAACAGTAATCCAGTGCCCAATCCTAACAAAAACTACCTGAGGGAGGAAAAGGGAAGTTGCTCTCTAAATCTGCTGGTGTGACAACAGGCAACATAGAGGAGCAGGTACAGCAGACAGAATGGTGTTTGGGCTCATGTTCTTTCACCTGGATGCAGCCAGGAATCAGCGTCAGGAACGGCTTCCCATGAGGGGGCACTACACTATCACACATCCAGGCTCGGAGATCTCCACCTCCAGGACTTGTGCAAAGACACTGAACAGAGAGGGAAGCACATTTCAGCTTTGTTTATCCTCCTCTGCAAAAACTATGAGGATGAAAAATTACTGTGTTTATCTCATTAAAAGCTACACTATGTGAAATTCTGTCCACCAAGAGAACTGAAACAAAAATCCCAAACACTACATCTGAAATGCAGGGAGAATTTGGGATTTCTGAACTTTTTAAAGTGCTTGATTTCACAGTTACTAAGAGGACCTTAATACAAACTAAGGACTTCTGTGTGCAATTTTTTAATGAACAGGAGATCCTCTTTTTTGATAAATGGGACAGAATAATTTGTGGGCTGGATTTTGTGTCTAGCCAACAAGAGGAAGGAAAGTGAAGGGCTGGCCTGAGTCATTACTACTGACCTACACCACAAGCAATAACACTTAAATGGACATTATCATATGAGGATCTCAGCTAGGAAGAAGCGACTTCCTGGCACAGTGCTTTCCGAGTGGGGAGGGATGGGCAGGATGGGATTGGGGCAGAGGCAGCTGTTCTGAGCACGGGGGAAAGCTGCTGGGTGTCATCCTCCCACCTGGCTGCACACACTCAGGTGCTGCAGCTGCCTGCATGGGGGAAAGCCTGCACATGGGGAGCTCCTACACAGCCACATCCTCCCTTTCAGCTAGAACCAGAGGAATGTTTGGCAAGCCCCTCGAAGGCAGCATGCTGCTTTCATTTCTGCTCCCCATGCTCAGTTTTGTAGAGGTCCCAACTATTTCAGCAGGTCTGGGCTAGAATTAAGAGTACCTGCAGTGGTGTGACTTTGTCCATATTCCACCTTTCCTTTACAGTAATTTATTTCTAGAGTTCATAACTGGAGCAGAAAGCCTGAAGAAAAGACCACAGGGTAAGTGGCCTACCTGAATCTGAGAGAAACAAAGGCAGAATGAAGTGTTCTAGATGTTCTGGTAGTGAATTGATTCGTTTATTCAGAATCATTTCTACAGAAGCCTTTGAGTGTCACCACCCCCCTCATCCCAGCCCACCTTAAGTTAATGCCATCGACACCCATATATAAAAGTACAGAGGAAGACTCTGATGAAGTTCTTGCTTTAGCATTTCCAAATGGAGTGAAAGTATTTTAAGAGTCCCAGTAACGTTCTCCAGGACTTCTAAGAGGGGAAAAGCAGACAATGCTCATTATCCTGGATCTTCTCTCTTTAGGCTTTTTCTCACTGCTGAGGAAGGAAGGAAGGGAAACATCAGTGTGTGAGGTGCAGTTAAAGGGCAAGGCTGAGACTCCAATCCAGCAATTACCTGCATGTGGATGTGAAAGGTAGCATGGGCTGGGAAACAATTTACTGCAGCATGAGGGCTCTGCTTCAGATTTGCACAACCATTTAGCTGCAACTGAAGAATCACAGAAGGATTTGGGGGAAAATCCAGCTTTTTGCAGAGTTCAGAATCCCTCAACACGGAAATGGAAAGCGCCACAGGAAACCAAGAGCTGCCTCCCAAAGGCTCCCTGGAGCTACAGGAAACCTGGAGCTGCAGCTGGGGATTTCAGTCTGGGAAAGGCACCTGCCAGGAACAAGCAACTTGGGGTATCCTTTTCATGGAGCATCTCAGGGCAGAAAAAGGATAAGCCCAAAGATTTCCTTGAAATTGTAACTGAGCTTGGAATTGCCTGTATCAACTGCTGTATAAGAACAGCTGTTTGGAAATATTTGCATAATCAGTTCTCATTAAGATTTTCCAAAATTTGTGTGTGGTATTTCTGAATATATCAATGTTGTGATCCTGGATTACCAAAAATTAAAATTTTGGATGATGGAGAAAAGGCAAAGCCCACTAAAAGCTTTCCTATATTCTTCTTTGTCTGACTATTCATTCCCTCAATACACTTTTTTTCTCCATAATGTCTTTCTGCCCTTTTGGAGGCATCTTAATAATATGAAGCAGTGGGGTTTTTTAACCTGCTTTTAGTTTTTGGATCCTTGTTTACAGGTATTGTGTTTTCTGGGTATCTCTTGTGGATCCTCCTCACATAGGCCATGGACCTCCTGATATCTGTGGACTCCAGGCCAGAAATTACTGCAATAATTTTGTTCAGTAAAAGACACTGCTGACATTCAGAGTACAGTAGCAAAAAATACTTTCATTAGTGTTCTTGGCCATACGCTACCCTTTCACTGCACTATATATTTTGAAAAAAAAACCCTTTAAATTCAAGTTTGTGTTATCTACCTGCCTGGACACTTCGATATAAATCTCCATATATTAATCAGGTGGGAATAGGGCTTAAAAAGCCATATATTCAACAGGAAGAAAAGAATGTGATATTATACTGCATTACGTATATCAAATGTAATTTTTGCAAGTTTGGCTGAGGGAAATCCTCTTAAAAATATAAGAGCTTACTACTGTTCCACCAGAGTTCCACTGAGAATTCCATCACCGAGTTGCCAAATGCTGCTGGTGAGCAGGAAACAGGTTGCTTTAACCACAGTATGTATCACTAAAGGTTGGGTAACTGCTTCAGAGAATATAACTCCTTTAGTATAGCTCCTTTTCCCCCCAATATTTATTCAAAGGAGCTTCTTGCTTGTGAAAAGAATCCATATTTTATTAAACTCAAATAAAAAGATTTTAATGGAATTGGACTAACTTTTAAGCTATCTCCTTCGGTCTTTTGAAAAACAGTATATAAGCAAATAGATGTGAAGTTTTGAGTCATGTTTTGCTGAAGTTGTTCATGTGAAATCTTGAGCAGGAGATACATTGTGGGGATTTCTTTCTTCTTTCTCTGGTTTGTAGCTATGCTTTGAGCAGTAGTTTGTCTTGCCTTCTGCCCAGATGACATTTTTTACACTCTTAGCAAGACCAAAGTAACATCTGAGGTGATCTTGCCTGCTTTTGCTGTTTGAGACTGGCTATTCCTATTCTAAATTTCATCAAAATCAGGGAAGGTCAACAAAACCAACATTTGCATGTGTGCAGCCCACACCTTTCTGAAGCTGTGGCACGAGCAGTCATTTTCCTTTGTATCAGTCTGGATCGCAGCTGTAAACTGAGCTGGGAAAACCCATCAGCCTCTCCCAGGCTGACATCCACAAGTTCAGAACCACCTCATCCCTTTTAGATCAGGCAGGAGCTTGTAACTCCTGAACTGTTGGGCAATGTCAGGCTACAGAATGTGTGCAAATAAAAACATTCTTTTACCACCTTTTGTGGCTGACAGGCAGGGACTCTCCAGACCATCTTGCACTCTCATGCCTCTAACAGCAGCCTTTGTCTCAAGACAGTCTGTAGCCTTGTCCATTTGTTTATATTTTCCTGGCAGACCCTGTTAAAAAAAGGGGAATTTAGGAATTTAGGGGAATTTAGTAGGATAATGGCCCGACTTGCACATCAGACCAAGCACTGCAATCACGTTGGAAAATTTTGTACAACACACTAAATGGGCCATTCACACTTAATCCATCCAATGTAGACCTTCACTGTAACTGGTACATAATTCATCGTGACAAAAAAACTATCCCTCCATGGCTCATATGCAGGTATCCATTTGTACAAACAATTCTTACTGCTTTTTATATGACAAAAACAACCCTGGATGAAGTTGAATAAGGATTATGAAGATATATAATTTGAGTGGATTATTTTGCTCCTGGTTTTACTCCGTAAGAGCAAACACAGCATTGTATCCAGGTCACTTGTTGGCTGCAGGATATCTGGAATTCCCAGGAGAAGGCACTTGAGAAGGAAATGGGGGAAACCCATTTTGGTCTGTTCTTGTCTTGGGATGTTCATGTTCTTTGACAATATGGGGTTTGTTGGGGTTTGTCTCAGAGCTACTGTTATTAACTCAGGTTATGTCAGTAATGTGGATTTATAACTAGTTTCACACAGAAAAGCATTTCTAGCCATGTCACCCAAAGGAATTTCCCAGTTCTGTATTTTGCTAAACTTTTCTGTCACAGCCACCTGGACATCTCCTTGAACAAATTTCAGGAAAGATCCCAGAAATCAGTATTTGTCTGTGTGAAGCCTCTAGTTTCTTTAACACCTGGGATAAATGATGTCTCTCCCAGACAACAGCAGGAATTCACCCTTGTAACTGCATCCACAGCTGGCACTGAAGCGTATTCTCAGACCAAGACACCCAAGCTCACTCCCACAAATGAAGAACTTCCTGTAAACAAACCAAGAAACAAAAGCTAAAAATAGTCCTCCTCCCTAGCTGCTGTCATGTGGGGAAATCAGAATATGAGATACACCTCAATCTGAAGGAGGGGAGCTCCAGCCCTTATCTCTGAGGGATGGTTTGAGCACTTAAAACAACGTAACACCCCACTGCATCCTTTCTGCCCTACCAGACTGAATCCAAAGGTATGGCTGTAGGGATAAAGAACCTCTGTCAATCATACAGCTGCATTCAAGATTTAAAAAAACCCCATACTGTGCAACTGTGACACTTCTTCCTGTCTTACCACCTGCTGTAGCTCAGGAAGGTGCTGGCACCCACAAAAGCAACAAGAACACTGTGGTACCAAAGCTGAGCTGAGGCCAAGGGAGGGTCAGCTCTTCTCTCAGCCTGCTGCAGTGAAAATGCAGTGCTGGAGGCTGGAACTCTGCTCCCTGATGAAGGAAAGCTGTAAACAAGGGGCAGGAAAGGAGACAACTGGATTTCAGAAGGGCCGCTACCGCTGGATGTTCACAGAGAGCCTTGGAGGAAATGAAGGAAACGGCCAGGACTGACTCACCGGGGATGGGTGTTTAACTTGCTGCTTGTGTAAACTTACTGTGCTGCAGTTTCCAAGCTCTCTGTTCTGCTCCCTTCCATTATGACCAAGGTTTTTCATGCCATATGCACGTTTGACTCTGCTTGGAGTAGGGTACAGCTGCTGAACATGCCTAGGGAAGCAAACTGGCTTTCCAAAGAGGGCTCAAGCAGATGATTTTAGTTTTAAGAAGACCCTTAAACAATTGCCCTCCTCTGCAGTACTTGTGATATGTCAGCAGCTGAACCAAGTTACTGTTCTGTCCTGCTGCCTGCCTGGATTTTGGCATGCCCAGCTGTGTGTTCTGCATATAGAACTAAACCCAGAATAGCGTCTGGGCAGAGCAGAGAGGATGTGACAGCACAGGACTTGGAGCAGGACAGGATGTTTACGAGGAGGATGTTGGAGTGGGAGGAGTGGGAGGTTAATGTCCCAACTGCCCCTCAGCCTGAGGATAGCACAAGGCACTGCAGGAAGCAGGAGCACTTCAGGGTACAGGGCTCTGCTCTTGGTGCTGCTGGGCCTCTTTGCAGGGAAGGGGCATACCAGGGATATATATCCAGGGATATATATAAATGTATACACCCAAGGAGGTATGTCCTTGAAGGGAAAGGGGCATACCAGGCACTCAGCTGCTGCAGCCCAGAGTTTGGTGGGCTAAGATACAGCACAGCCCAATCCACTTGGGATACTCACAGCACGGGACAGGCCCTCTCCTGCTCACACTCTGCTGGGTTCCAGATGTGTTCAGGCACTCAAACTCTCTCTGCAGCAGGCAGAGAAAGCAAGGAATCTCAAGATATGATTCACAAAACCAAACAGCAGCTGCTGGAGATGCCAAGGACAGGGGAAGAGAGAGGTTAAGCCCACCTCAGACAATAATAAGTTGCCCTTTTCTGGATAGAAGAGGAGCAGTTTTCCAGTCAGGATGATCAACTCCAACCCGCTGCCAGCTGCTAGGAACTTAGAAAATGCAGTGGGAAGATGCACTGCTATTTATATCATGTCCCAGAGGTCTGACACCAAACTAAGAGAGATATGATCCAGAGTCAGCTTCTGGGAATTTGAAGCATCCCTTTCCTCACTGTTGACTGTAAATGCAGTGATGTGGAATGGGAATCTCAGCTGCAGGAGTTGATCCACTCCGCTGAAAAAAGGCACCCACACTAATGAATGAAAGGAGCAATTGAATCAGAAGGCAGCAGCAGGCACGAAGATGATTCTGTGGCTGGCTGGGGAGACTTCTCACTGTGCCACTTCTGAGGGGAGTTTTCCTGCCTGGGAGACTCCACACGGGTCTCACAGGGAAGGGAGGGTTCAGGATTGCCTGGCTGTGGGCTGCAGGGTTTCTCTGGTAGTTGAGCCAAGCTCTCTCTTTCTCTTTTGCTAAAATCTTCAGAGCACATCCTGGAGGATACAGACCTGCAAGCCTCAGGAAATGATTAGGAGAAAAAAACAGACTTAGCACAGAGACAACTCTGGATTATGAACTTGAAGAGACAGAATATATAATATAGGTAATGCCTTTCTCAGCCAAAGGATGATGTCTAAGATAATTCTTTGCACACTTTGGAATTTTGGTGAGCAAAGATCTGTATAATACATCATGGCAAAGTGCACCCTCACGTAAGTCCTTTAAGCACCTGTGTACTTACAAGAGACAGAATGCCCAGGAATTGTAGCTTTGGATTCAGCTTTTTAATGCAGCCTACAGAGTTTTTCTACCCACGTTCTGGTCAATTTCTTCTGTATTTGGGTGTTTCATTAATTTACATTTATTTGACGATTTTGGATGTAATCCTGCCTGGGATTCTATAATCCTATAAAGCCTAGGACAATCCACCACTTTTCCTGAACCCCTAGCTGCCTGCTGGGAGGAAACACAAAGGGCTCACGCATACGAAGTTAAGGAATAGGAAAACAAGAGACTCGGGATAATGAAGGAAGCTTAAAAATAAAAAGCACCTCTGATTCTTCAGCTGGTTCAGACACCTGGGCTGGTGGGTCAGGTGCACTCCAGAGGCAAAGCAAAAAAACGCTGTGTCCAAACCTGAGAGGGGCACGGTTATTACAGAATCACAGAATGTCTGGAACTGAAAGGGACCCAGAAGGATCACCCAGTCCAACTTCTGGCCCTGCACAGGACACCGCAGCAATCCCACCCTGCGCCCAAGACTGTTGTCCAAACACGCCCCGAGCTCTGTCAGGCTGCGTGCCGTGACCACTGCGTGGGACAGCCTGTTCAATGCCTGACCACCCTCTGTGGGAAGAACTTTTCCTAAAACCCACCCCAACCCTCCCCTGACACAGCTCCAGCCGTTCCCTCGGGTCCCATCCCTGGTCACGCAGAGCAGAGCTTAGGGCCTGCCCCTCCTCCTCCCCTCGTGAGGAAGCCGCAGAGCCGCTGTGAGCTCTGACCTCGGTCTTCTCCAGGCTGAACAAACCGAGCGACTTCGTGTGGCTCTCCCCTCTAGGACCTTCACCCACATTCTTACTACTGAATTAAAAAAAAAAAAAAAAAAAGAAAAAAAAAAGAAAATCCAAAGAAAAGAACTTGCAGCCATCTTTTTTTCTTTTTTAATTACTACATACTAACAATGAAATGACTGGC
>VYZR01014381.1:30279-46996 GCA_013400675.1 Oxylabes madagascariensis
GGCGGGGGGCCGCATCCTGGGGCGGGGGCTCCGCGCCCCGACGGCAGCGCCCGTCCCGCCCGGCGCCCCCCGCTCCCCCGCCCGCTGCCGGCAGCAGGGAGGGCCCGCAGCGCAGGCCCGGTCCCAGGCTCGGCTGCCAAGCGGCAGCAGGAGCTTCTTCCCGCAGAAATGGTGCCTCCCACGCAGGAGCGAGATCCCACGGCGTTCGCCGGGTTTTCAGCTCCCGCCGGGAGCTGCGGCCCGGGAGTCGCGGGGGTGCCGCGCTTGAACTCTGGACACCTCCTTGTTTTCCTCCTTGCCTCGTGACTTTTATGGCTTGTCACGGAGGAAAGGCAGAGGAACGAGAGGCGAGATCCCGGTCTGCTGCTCGCTTCCTGCCGCCTTCCCGCAGCCCCGGCCGCCGCCGCAGCTCCGATGGCAGCCCCGGCGCCCCAGCCAACCTGCCAGGGGGGGATTCGGAGCTCCCACGGCTCTCACCTGACCCATCGTCCTCCCAGCACCCATGTTTGTCCCTGCTTGATGCTTCGTTTATTCCCAGATATTGGCTAAGACTGCATCAAACCTGGTAGGAATTGTGGGGTCAGAGATCTGAGCTCAGCTCATTGGTGTTGACTTGTTGCAGGCTTTGCCAGAGCGCTGCTGGATATGGATGCCCGTGTTGGCTTCTCCTGGAGCTGTGAGCGTGTTCCTCCTGGACCAAGCCACATGTGTAATGTGTTGTTGGAAGTTTTGTGACCTGATTCCTTGATGTTTTGGAGTTTCTCATAACCCAAATGACTTAGAGATGGCTTGGATAAGGGCAGAGTCCTTTTAAAGGGTTGCACCGGAGGGAGGTGGCTTGGTTTGGAGGAATAATGTATGGGTGACCCAGATTTCAGAACTGCACCCGAATTGGGCGAGGAGGAGGCATCCATAATCGGACTTGAAGTTGTAACAAATCTGAGTTCTTCTTAGTTTTTGGTAATGTTAGGAAGAGCTCAGCTGGCTTCTGTGTAGAAACCTCGTGTTGCCAGGTGGTGGTGGAGGGTGGCATTTGTCCTGTCCTGCCTGTGCAGCAGCCTCATGGTCTGGGTAAATCTCAGTGGAGTTGTACGGTCTGGTCTCTCATGACAGCAGGCGACTGGGCTTGAGGTTGATGCTGCTGCTGTCTGAAATAGTGGGACGCAAATACTTTCCTCTGGGAACCTCTTGTGCATCCTGGTAGATTTTAATGGTAAGAGTCTGTTCCACAGGCCAGTTTTTTGTTGTGGTTTTTTTTTTTCATTTCATCCTACTAACTTTAGATGGATGTTCTTGTGCTTGTTCTGTTGAATCTTATCCTTTCTTACGGTTCACTTACTTCATGTGCTTTCTAGCTTGAAAGAGCCAAATTAGTCTATAGTTTTTGATGGTTTTGTTTTTTGGCGGTTTTGTTTTTTTGTTTGTTTTTTTTTTTTCTTTTTAGTGTAATCTATTTTAGGGTCTTGTTTAAAGTGGGCTGTTTTATTTAATCAGTTTATCTTCATATTACATTCATTCTCCACAATTATCCCAGGCAAAATTTAAGGAACAGCCCGCAAGGGATTTCAAATTCTTAATTGGAATCACATTTTTTTCCAAGAATGTTTGATTCTAAGAGTTTACTGTGCTTTCTGTCATCTGGTATCTTTCCAGTTAATGTTGTTTGCTTAGTTACTGTTTGGCTAAATTATCCACAGCTAGTTTATTTCAGTAGTCATGCCTCGGAAGTTTTGCAATTCCTTTCCGCTTTGCAGCTCCTCACTGAACTCCTGTTGAATCCTTTAATGAAGTACTCAGAAGTGAGTTCAGTGCAAATGCAGTTGTGCTCTATTGTTTTGGCACTTGGGCTCTACAGAGAGGTTATTTCCCTCTTTCCTGAGGTAATTACACAGCTGATGTTCAGAGCATCAGCCAGCTGGGGACAGATACTTTCACCTGACCCCTGGCAGGTATTTACATTCCCAGCTGGTTATCACTGCATTGAATCCAAAATTCTACTAGAAAAGTACCCAGTCTTGATTTCAAGATATCAAGTGATAGGCCGCACTGGTTCCCCAGGTAGATTATTCCAATGACTGATTACCCTCACTAATTTCTTATCTTCATCTGTCCGGCCTGGCTCCTAACCACAAAGTCTTGCTACAAGTTTTCATGCCCGGTGACGGAGCCTGCTGCTGCCAGGATGACACTTCCAGCTAAAAGATGGCCTGTGGTACTGCAAGCCCATGGCTGTTAGCCGTGCTGAGCTCTTCATTCTGGGAAGAGGCAGCCGTGGAGCTGCAGTCTGGGCAATCAGTGTGGTTTGGAGCAGTGGTGGAGGGTGCCTGGCATGGTGTCTGTGTGCAGGCAGGGCTTCCCAGGAACTGTGATTGAATAACTCGTGTTGCTTGGAGCTGGGCTTCATGGAATGAAGCCTTCCTGGGAACATGATGAGCAGCCCAGCAGCACACCAGGCTGCTGCTGAAGGAACGATCCAGTTCTCATCCAGTCCTGACTGCAAGCTCCTGCTGCTTCCCTAGGATCGGCTCCGGTGATCAAGCCGCCTCAGATCAGTCCAGTCACTGCTCCAACTGAATATTAACCCCCTTCCCTAAAGATAAAAAGTATGGAAGCTGGGTTAGCCTGCCTTGTGGTCAGAGAGATTGAAGAAGTGTAGTGTGACACCAAGCATGAGAAGCGTGGTGAGGGACCACCTCTTCCAACAGCAGGATTAGATGCCAGAGGGAATCACAGGTTTAGTTCCTACGTTTCTGTGCTTGGATAAACAGGCTGTGTGGTTGCACAAATCCTCTCAGCAGGCACTGCTGTTGAAAGAAGCCGTCGTGCCTGGCTGTTGTCTTCTCTGCTGCGGTTTGTTGTGAGACCACACATGCACCTCTACCACCAGAAGAGAAAGGGCAGAGGATGGAACTCCTTTTGGCAAGGTGAAGAGTCAGTGAAACTAAGAGTTGTCACAAGCATGCCTTACCTTAAATCTTCATAGAAGGCAGTATATCTTTTCACCTTCCCTCTGCAGCTGACATGTGAGAGCAGCTGCCCTGATTTACTCAATAGTGCAGGTTAACTCTGTTGCATGGCTTGGGATAACTGGATTTTGCCAGGACTGGATTTAGGTCAGCTGTTTTTATGTCTTTGGTCAAGAAGTGTGTGTAGAAATTTGTTGTGTGGGAAAGAGCATTTAACGTAAGAAGAAAGAGGTTTGAGCCTTGGCTGTGACACACTGCTGCCTATGAAGAGTTTAGTGGTGCAGAAGAGTTCCAAGTTAATGCATTCATGTGTTCTAGATGTGAGTTCACCGTGGTGCTCAGTGCTGAGCAAGGTGGGGTGCCCTTCTGGGAAAGCTTCATTAATCTTGTCTCTTCCATTAACAAGTGACTTCAGCTTTCTTGGCCTTCAAGTAGAATTGGTTTGCTGAGACAACATCCATTCCCCATCTATTATTTTAGACACCATTTCTTCAAGTCCCATGCAGAATACTGCAGGATGAGGAACAGAGCCTGTGGTGGGGACTTGTTTTGACCTCATGTTTAGGGGGTTGGATTAAAAGGGAGATGAAATCACAGAAGAAATTCCCAGGACTTTAGTACAAGTTCAGTGCAAGGTCAGGGGGAGGGCTATTGGTTTTGATAGTGGGAAAAATTTAGAAGAGGGAAGGTGATTACCATGACGTGTACAAATGTTCATAGATAAACAGACATGCATATGTAAATGTATACAAAATAGAGGGTGTTCTGATGCTAGGAGAGGTTGAGGAGGAGTGGCTGAAGAAACTGTAACTGGATAGCACACAAGGAGGGAACTGAAGGGAGGAAGCACAGGAACCTGCTTCTGGGAGAATACTGCATTAAAGCAGAGATGGCCATGAATTCCCTGCCTGAAAACATAGCCTATTTGCAGTGTCACAGAGAAGTGTGTCACATTTGGACACCAAACCACCTTTCTGTGATCTCAAATTGAACACCCAGCTGCAGGCAGGGACTCAGTGTGTGAGATTCACTGCCCATGGCCTTGCTGGTGCTCAGAGTCATTAAGCACTGGGATTTCTAATGCTGATCATACCCAGAAATTCCTAAATCCTTACCTGGGCCAGGCTGGGGTGGTGCCCAGTGGGATCCACGAGCTGGGTGATCCCCTCCATGGGCACAGCAGTGCAGCCCCAGCCTTGCATAGGGTGTGACTGGAGGAGGTGAGGGGAGGGAAAGCTCCTGCTTCATCAACAAATCCAACAGCAGAGTTTATGAATCCAAAATACACCCCTCTGGAGGCAGGGGAGGGGATTAGGATCCTGGTCATGTTAGGGCATGATTTGTTCAGGTTGCGGAAGCCCAGGGATGATCAGGGGACCTGGAACTAGTTGGAAGTGGTCCCTGTTCACATCTGCCATAAAGTAGCTGCCATGGCTACACTTGCATATTCACTTGATAATAGAAATAGATGCACAAAGAAGTGTTAAAGTAACACAAAGGCCACTGTTGAGAGGAGTAGAAGAAGATGCTTTGCCCGTGATCTTTCTGGGCAGTTGCAAAAAATCAGGATGTGTAAGCTATATGGTATGTGTGCTTTACACTCACCTTCATAGGTGTAATGATCAAAAATGCCTACACAGATTGTTTGAATAGCTTAAATCCTACCTGGGCCCTTAAATCTTCACTACAGATTGCTGTCTGTGACAAGGGGCTCACGGAAACTTGGAAAGACTAGATGGAAAGAGTATAGCTTTCCCAGGAAAAGAAAAGATGCCATACCAGTGCCTAGCAAAGCTCTGATGCTGTAGCATCAGATGTCTTTAGTGGGTCTGGGTTCCAGGCTAAATCCTTGGATTAAGCCTGAGTTTAGATGCAGAAGTTTTGCTGTAGGTATTCCATAGTGCAGGCATCCAAAGGTAACTCTAGACCATGAAAAGTAATCCAGCTGCAACATTTGAGTCACTCTCCTTTCTGAGGTGCTCCGACGTCACTGTCTGGTTTTACAGGTGAGGGCTGCCAGGCTCCTAGTGAAGTTGTGAAGGTGCAGTGTGTCTATTTCCATTTTGTTGCTGGATTTTTTTAATGGAGAAGGGGTGTTCTGAGTATGCTGCCAGCTCTTCAGGACAAGAACAGTGCACAGTATTTAGAACAGTGAGGATTCAGTCCTGATGGTTAGTATGGCTTGTTGCTCAAGTAACTCTTCTCATTGTTTTTTCTCTTTTTCTGTGACTTGCTTTGCACATGAAGATATTTCAGGCTTGAGTCTGGATACAATAGAGCTGGTAGATCTTAGAGTGCTTTGAGAATGATGCACTTTTCTCTCCTTGCTCTACCCCTCCCCACAAGACTAGAATATCTGAGTTGGAAAGCACCCACATGGATCACTGAAGTCCAACTCCTAGGCAAGGTGTTTTCTCCTGGAAAGGCATGTCCCAGGTACAGGCAAGCAGAATCTCAGGATGGGCAGGGGGGGTAGCACTGGCAAGGCTGCAGTACAACACACAACCCTGTCATGACTCTATGCTGTGACAAACCCTGGGGCAGAAAGAGGATGCAGGCAAAGGGAAATGGGACTATCCCACTGTTTTTACAGCAAATTATAGGTTGTGGCATGTTTTCTTATATGTGCAAGTGATTGAGGGAGATGGGTTTACCCCTCAAGTCACCCAGTAATTTCTTAATAACAACTGGTGATGTGTATAGGGAATACATGACTGCACTGTCACTCT
The DNA here is from genome assembly GCA_013400675.1 of Oxylabes madagascariensis. Lineage (NCBI taxonomy): Eukaryota > Metazoa > Chordata > Aves > Passeriformes > Timaliidae > Oxylabes > Oxylabes madagascariensis. The sequence goes on from VYZR01014381.1 coordinate 35,975, forward strand.
CTTCTCATCTCTGGGCACAGCTGGGAAGAGGGAATGTGGGGAAGGCTGAAATGGAGGCTGTAAGGTGTTCCTGTAAGCCCAGGGTGAACACTGCTTGTTTTGGTGCCATCTGGGAAGGCAGTCGTCCTCTCACATCACTCGTACAGTTGACCTTGTCTTCCTGCCCCTGTACAATGAGTAAACTGAGCTGTTTCATTTTGGAGAGGAGCAGAGAGAGGAAAATGAGCAATCTGGAGGTATGCTGGGGCAATGAAATGTGCCTTATCCTGGAAGAGCAAGGCCAGGCATGCAAGTTATGTCATTGTAGTGTGTGCTCTGTCACAAGGGAGGGTCAGGGCTGTGAAAAGCAGCTAAAAATTGTGTCTGTGTGTCTAGAAGAATCATGACAGCTGAATTGCCCAGTGGGTTTATCAGATGCACCACAGACATTTCTTCCTTCGTTCTCTACCAGCGTCATTTTTGCCTGTCCAGTTGCTGAGTATGTGATAACAGTGATATCAAACATGAAAATAAGCATCTGAGTGTAAAACGGGAAAGATGGATTGATTCTGACTCTGACAGTCATAGCAAAATGACTTTAGAAGAGACCAGAACAAATGGTCATCAACATGAGAGATGCTGATGCATCGTGCATGCAGTGAAAACTGGCTTGATCAGAAATCTCATGTTCAGCGAGGCAGTGTGGAAGCAAATCTTCCCTGAAGTGTATTATAATTGCATTTTACTAGAATGTTGCCTGTGAAAGCTTAATTTAAAAGGTGGCATTGTAAAAGGTTTTGTTGTGACTGCTAAAAAGAGTGAACAAAGTACACTGAAAGGCAAAAAAAGGTATTAACTGACATGGGAGACAAATACAGAAGTATCAAGCAAAGCATGTGCAAAAACACCAGCTTGGTTTTAAACTATGGTTTGGTAGAGAAATACAGTTTTGTGCTTAGTGGGAGCTAGAAATTACTGATGCTGTTTGTCCCAAGTTCATAAAATTGATGGAACTGGAGAAAGGGGTCCCCTGAATGTGGGCACAGTGAGAAATAGACAACTATGAATATCTGACGTGTGGGAGTGGGGCCTTCATTGACTGGGCAGTGAGACTCCTCCAATACAAGTGTGATACCAGAACGAGCCAAAACAACTATATGTACACTACATTGTGTGAAAAATCTGTATTATTTGTAGTAAACAACTTTACAGCACAAAAGGAAAATATCTTAGAAATATGTTTTGTTATCTGGAAGAACTTGGAGGCAAAAAGACATGGAAGGACAGAACAGAGTGAGCAGCTGATATATTTTTGTTGGGGAAGGGATTGCTTAAATAAGACTTTGCTTATGGTTGCAATCAGATACGGGGTTTATAACAGGCCTTTGCATATTCAGTACACTGAGCAGCCACTCCCTGCCTAATCCTCAGAGTATGGCTGTGAGGTAGGAGGGGTTACTATTACCCCAGCTGCACAGATGACCCTCAGACAGGCAGAAACTGCTGCAAACAGCTAGAATTGGGAGCTGGAAATTCTGCTGGATGGGACCACTCTTGGTTGCCCTAAAAATACGCCAAAACCAGTTACAATCTAGGTCTTCTGTAGAGACTCCTTTTAGTGAATGACTGCAGTGGGGCACTGAAGGAAGGAGAGCTCCTGGTATCCTAATGGGTGTTCCCCTTCCATCCTGGATTATGTTACTGGTGATAACAGCTATCCTTTGTGGGCCCCACTGGCTTGAAATTTCTAGTGACTGCACCCATGTTTAAGTGCTCATAAGCTGTAGCTGTGAGGAGAGGCAAGACCTAAAACAGCAGGATGCATCTTTGCCACCTTCTGTTAGGGCAAGTGCAGGAATAGCCAAAGGTTTGGAATGCTGGGGTATTCCCCGTGTTTGCATCAAAAGCAGCAATGCTGCTTGTCCTGCTGTGGGGATAGCTGTAATTGCTCCTTCATTGGCACAAGTGGAAGAGGTGAGGTGCTGGCTTCAGTAATAGGCAGCAAAGATCTGTGCTGAAAGCTTGGTTTTTCAGGTGCATCTGTCTGGCAGAGGTTAGACCAACTTCTCCCAACAGGAGGGTGTTTGGGAAGAGGACTCCAAGAAGGAGAGCTCTATCTCTTCCCTCCTTGAGCATGGTCCACTGACAATTTCAACCCTTCCTTCTTCAGGCTCAGTGGTCACACCACATCATACCCTTTGCTGTTACATCCAGTGGTTTGTTTTTTTTTTTTTAAGCACAGCAAAGCATTTTGCCCCATCCCAAATCCAATGAGCTCGTTGAGGTGACTGGAGGAGCTCTGCTGCATCTCGTTGACCTTGGCAGAGATGGGACGTTTATGTGTTTATTTATGCGCCGCTGATCAAAGCCTGTTGCAGGTAATGGGAAGGCGAAGGAGCCGAGTCTCCAATTTCATTTGCCTGGTGCCTATGGCTTCCCAGGGGAAGTCTCTCATGGATGGGAAGGTATGCACCAGTCCAATTAGAATATGCCATGCACGCCTGCGTAGGCCGGGGGATGCGAGGACTTTGCATTCCTCAGCCAGAGCTGTCGTTTTGTGACCGTGTCATAAAAGAGGTGAAGGAAATTTTATTGGCTCGATTTTCCACTGTTGCTCACAGGCCACTGTTAAGTTGCCTCATCCTCTAATTTCTCACACTGAAGTCAGGAGCTTGGGGTGAATTTGAGGCACACAGATCTTATTTTACTCCTCAGCATTGCCATCTGATAAGGTGGGACCTGGGAGGGGAAAGACATGCCACAGGGCTGAGGAAAAGGAAGCCGTAGGCCAGTCAAGAAGAGTCAGAGTTGATGTCTTCAAAGACTTCCAAAGGGCAATCTTGGGATCCTGATTGCTCAGCTAATATCTGAAGAGTCATGAAGCCATCAGGGAGAAAATATGGAAGGGTGGTGGTGGAGAGCAGACTCCGCCCCCTCATTCATATGCAGAAAAATGGAGGGAGGAAGGATTAAAATATCTGTAGTTGTTCTTCATACATTGAAACTTGCTTAATTATTAAAATGGGAAAAATATTTTAATTAATGCATCAAAGAAATGTTAGTGGTATTTCTGAGCTGGTATAAAATTAGCGCTTTAAATTAATCCACACTTGGAGGTGTGCTGAACATGAAAGTATGTGGATGTAATTTTTGCCCATTGACAAAGAAGGGGAAATAATACTGAAATAGAGAATATCAGTATTCATCTCTGTGTGTTGTTTCTTAATTTTTTTAAGATTGTACCTGTAGGGCTCTACCTTTTTTTTTTCTTGATTTTTATAATATGCTGTGTTAATGTTAGTATTAGAAACTAATGTTAAATCTTAACTACAACATCAATGGGCTGTAATTACTACTATAAACCTTGAAGTAGGGTAGTACTAATTGGTAAAGCTGGTTATAAAAAGCCTTTTCTAAGACTGATGTATATCAGGAGCAGCATTTAAACCCCTGATTTATACAACTTTTCACAGCTTGATCTGAAAGACAAGGTCACAAAAATGTCTTCCCCTTCTCTGCCCTTTGGAGTGTTTGCAGGTGGCTTGAGGAAGTTTCCAGGGCTTTTCCTAGGATCTCCTAGGTGTTGTTACTTACTTTTAGAGTTGGTCACAGGGTCTTGTCTCCTAATTCACCTCTCTTTCATGCAACATCCCCTCAGAGCCAGCCCTTTCCTACGGGGACAAGGCTGTCTGTGGCTTCACCGGAACGGCAGAGTCAGTGGCAATAACAAGACGTGGAAACATTAAGCCATAAAAACAATGGCTCATTTGGAAATGGGTGTAAATCCAATTAGAATATCCTGCTTCCCCTGGTGCCTGCTCCTCACCTGGGAGGGCAGCAGGCGTGTTCCTAGCAGAGGGCCAGCACTGATGGTGTAAACCCTCCCTGCTCTGCTGCTGCTGGTGTGTGTGGGCTGCCGAGAGAGCACCTGGTTCTTTGTGTGCAGTGCTTGGCAGTCACACACGGAGAGACACCTACACTGGAGCGTCAGGGACTGGCCTGTGGATCCTGGGTGTGGTTTCACCAGAACGTAGGGCTAAGTCCAGGTTTCTGCTTTCCTGCTCCTGCTTTGCTGCCCAGCCCCGTGTTCTTGTCCTCTCGTGCAGCTTGTACAGCTGCTCTGGGGTCCCAGCACATGGAGCACATGGACCTGCTGGGGCCAGTCCAGAGGAGGCCACCAAGATGCTTTGAGGGATGGAAGACTTCTGCTGCGAGGACATGCTGAGGGAATTGGGATTGGTCAGCCTGGAGAAGAGAAGGCTTCGGGGTGGCCTCATTGTGGCCTTCCAGTGCCCACAGGAAATATGGAGAGAGACTCTTTGCAACGGCCTGGAGTGACAGGACAAGGGGGAATGGCTTCAAACTGGCAATAGGTTTAGATGGGATATTAGGAATTCTTCCCTGTGAATGTGCTGAGGCCCTGACACAGGTTTCCCAGAGAAGCTGCAGCTGCCCATTCCTGGAAGTGTCCAAAGCCAGGCTGGATGGGGCTCTGAGCAACCTGGGATGGTAGAAGGTTGCTTCCATCAGCTGAAGGTTGCTTCCACAGTGGAAAGAAGTACAACATGCCCATTGCCTTTTGTAAAGGTGTCTGTGCCCATGGCAGGGGATGGGAATGAGATGGGCTTTAAAGACCCTTCAACCCAAACCATTCTCTTATTCCATATACAACTACTGCAGGAAGCTGTCAGATTTACCTTTACTTACTTATCCTGTGTCACACCTTTATGGCTGCTCACATCACTCTGTTCCTGGGTTGTTGTTTTTTTGGTTTTTTTTGTTTTGTTTGGCTTGACAACTCCCTGGGATGGCTCATACATGGTCATGTGTGCATTGGCACAAGGGAGATGTTGGCAGCAACCTGGATGCATAGTAAATGGGTCTGTTCTGGATTTCAGCTGTTCTGGATTTTCAGGGTTCCATGTCAGGTCTTAATTGAGATTTATTAAGATCCAATTCCAGGTGGTGTTGGATAGTTTGTACAGTCAGCAGGAGAAGGAATTGAAGAAACTTTTTGTTTCTTTTTTTTTTCTTTTTTTTTTTTTTCCTAAGGAATTTAATATAAACAAATGAACTTTGCAGGATATCTGCAAAGACCTGAATTGGGCCTGACAAATTTGGTTATTCATCTTTGTTAACCCAGTTATATCACAGTGTATTTCACTGCTGCTCTTTTAGTTTCTGGTAGCTCATGTAACTCACTTCATCAGGCCTAAATAGTCTGCACTGTCGTAAGTCCCAACCTTTGAAAAACAGGGATCAGGCAGAGAGGGAAAGGGGTGTTGCCCTTCCTCTCCTTAGTTGCAAACTAAGGTTTAGGATTAAGAAATTAAGATAAGCCCAGACAGCGAGATCTAATTTTTGAGTCATACTTAGTTTTTCTGGTCTTTTCCGCACCCATTAAAGGCCATACATCCATTTTTTCTTAATTGTAAGCCAAAACTCTCACAGAACCACATGACTCTAGGAAGTGGGACTGTATGAGAACCAGAAAATGTTGTGATGTGCACAATAAACCTGTGCCAGTTGGCCATACAAGCCTTAGACCGTGAGTAACAACAAGTTTTCCGTGTGTTCGCATTAGTACCTTCCTATTCAGCACCCACACAATTCCTGTGGCTTTGGGTGTGTGAAGCTATTTTTCCACAAGGGAGAGGGAAGGGGTCCCCGCTGGTGCTTTCCCACATTTACATTTCTTATAACATTTTATTTATATCTAATACTTTTTGCTTCCAATAGCAAACTTGTGTCGTGGTAGCTTCTTCAATCTAAGGACACCAGTTAAATTTCCAAGAAAAAAATGGTTTGTTCCCTGAGCTGGGTTAGGGGAGGATTGTACCAAAACCTGTTTTTCCCTACATCCCTTTTGGATGGTATTTTTTTTCTTTCTTTAGCTGCAGTTTTCAGTACAAAGCTTCATCGCTGTTACAGTATTGCCAAGTATTTTTGATTGTGATACAAATCTCATAACTTTTTAAAATAAATCTCATTGCTGGAGTCATAAGGTAGTTAAAACTGATATGGGGGGCTAAGGCTGAAAACATGCATTCTGAGGGCACAACACGAGGATAAATGTGTGATTTTGTTGTTGTGGTTGCTATCTCATGGGATTCTGAATCCAATGTTTTTTTAATGTTCTCTCCAATTGATGGTATAATATTGAAGCCAGAGCATGACAGAGTTTTCTGGTGTTATGGCTGATCATACTGTGCTGTCACTACCATGGAATGATATACAAGTGCAGTTTGATGGGTATTTTAGCATTTTTTTTTCATTGCATAGGATGTGCTTTACCTATTGATACAAAAGCAGGATTTTGCCAGTATATTTATGGCTGGATATATATTGGTGTTTAGCTTGTCAGTCATCCCACGCTGCTAAGATGTTCCAGCTTTATCTTCTGTGGGGCTCTGACAGCTCACCAGAAATCTGACAGTTTTCCAGGTGGAACTTGATCTGGCCGTGAAAGAGGTTATATTACGTGTTTGCATCAGACAGGGTAACTTTGGAGGCCCTCTGGAGGGCAGGACAGTTTGTCCCAGTTCACTTCGCTGAATATTGTTCATCCTTATCTGCCTGTAGCTTAACTGTGCTCAGGATGGGTACAGGTAACGTGACCACAGCTGTGCTCACAAATGGTTCCACTGCGCAGGCTGGGCAAGGCCAAGCTTTCAAGTGTGTTTCCCGGTCCTTTGATGTCTTAAGGGCATTTGCATCTGTCAGAATGGTTTGGTGCAAACATGAGCGTCCTTTAATCTGAGACTCAAAAACAGCAGCGTGGGATTCTGGCTCATGTGTCTGTAGCGTAGTGAGAGACTCTGAGATTTCTGCTGCTAACTGGAGAATCTGTCCCATGAAGGTCCTGAATCATCCTGCTCAATGATGAACTAGGAACTCCTCGAGTTTATGGCAGACATGCCATCTAGGAATGTGTACAGCAGCCACCTCTGCATAAAATGTCATGGGGAAACTAATTTGGGAAGTTCTTGCCTCCTTTTGTGCTCCAGATGTTTCTGTCAGTTGTGTCTCCACCCCCAGAGTTTGTAGAGAGACCTGCACTGAGCAATGTGCAGTGACTCAAACATAACTTCCACTATGGGAATTCTGTTTACCAAGTAGTGTCAATTATCTTTCTACTGAGCTCTAGCAGTGAGAATCACACACTATTCTTTTTATTCTCATATTAGAAGAATATCAAGGCTTGCCTATTACTTTTATGAATATAAACTTTACCTCTGCTTAGAGTGAACTGGGTTTTTTGCTTTACAGGTGACCTCATTTTATCTTAAGAATGAATCACTTTTATTGCATCTCTGGGAAGTTCAATGTGCAATCCAAGCCACGTTCTTCACTCGCTGTTTGCCAAATGTTCTGTACCAATTTCCAAGATGAAATTGTGTTTAACCCAAAATTATGTTTCTCTGACACTTGTTTTTTGTTAGCATTAAGTATTATAATCTACTTAAATAGAAGCCAATGTAAGAAAAGCATGGAAAAGTATCCTCTTTATTTTTTTCCCCTCATTTAGTGAGTCATTAGATAATTAATAGGCTCAGTGTATCTATCTTGATTGTGCCTACAACGAGTGAAAGCTGCAACTAGGTATGTTAAAACTTGGGCAAACTCTCTGTACTGCTGTGACTGGGAGGTGTCACCTGCGTTTCTCAAGCTTCAGTAGCAGCTCAGATGCATTTTCCAGGTGGTCAGGTGTTATTGGCAGCTTTGCTTTGTTTTCCCCTGCCTAAGACACCTGAGGCAGCTCCTGGTTCCCAAAACATTACCAGCACTGTCTAGCAGAGTAGTAGATCCTATGTTATTTTGCTTTTTTAGATCATCTTTCTTTCTTTCTAAGTCCTTTCCATCAGCAAGCTCCTTCTGCTCTCCATGCCCTCAAAGCGGACTCCACGTTACATTATTTCCCTCCTTCCTTCTTATCTCTAGCACCTTGTGTTATCTCTTCCTGAGCTCAAGAGTTGTGACCCCCCTCCTTCACCTCCCTTGATGGGTTGTACAGCGATAGAGCAGCCCAGGGTGGTGTGTGAAGATTGGTGACTGTTTCTTTGCAGGGAAATATGTGCAGGGAGGGACATGCAGCTGAAGAAGCCAGCCCAAGCATGGGAGGACTAGCTGAGGAAATACAAAAATTGAGGCTTGTGGCAGGGCAGGCTTTGTGTTCGGTTTCCTGGGTGTCTCACCAAAGTGAAGCCCAGTGTGTGGCTTCCTGGGAGAGATGGTGCTGTCCTGCACACTCAGCTCTGGATTTTGTAAGGAGAAAGGCTGTCTGTGAGCTGATTCAAATCATAGAATGTTAAGGGGTTGGAAGCAACCTTAAAGATCACCTAGTCCCAAACCCATCTGCTGTGGGCAGGGACACTTTCCACTATCCCAGGTTGCTCAGAGCCCCATCCAACACTGCCAGGGATGGGGCAGCCACAATCTCTCAGGGCAACCTGTGTCAGGGCCTCACCAGCCTCACAGGAAAGAATTCCTTCCTAATACCTAACCTAAATTTCCCCTCTTTCTGCTCCTTGTAAAGGGTACCTGAACTGTGTGATCAAGATGATTTAACCAAGCTGAGATAGCAGGAAAAGGCTCAGGGCAGCCTTGTTTTTTGGGCGGGTGTTGGAGCCAAACAAGAAACTCTTTCCTGCCTGAGCTGCAGCCCTTAAAGCCAGCTTTGGCATTTCTACACTAGGCTGTGACTGCTCTGGCGAGGATAAGCCCAAACTAGGGACTGCTTGGGAAACCCTTTGTTCCAATAAGAAAAAGGGTGTCCTCACCTATGCTGCTCAAACACTGTAGTGAACGGCTTTCTCCTATCGCTGCCAGAAGCTCACGGCTGGAGCAGCTCCATCCCCGCGTCGCAGGGCAGGACTTTCTCTGCTGGGAGCGTGTTTGCAGCAGCCTGGGCGTGTGGGCTGCCCCATGGCCCGCGGCAGGGGAGCAGGATGGGGAGCAGGATGGGGAGTGGGGCCCAGGGTGGCTGGGCGGCACCCGGCACCATGTGGGGAGGGCCAGGGTGGCAGGCAGAAAGCTCCGTCTCTCCCCGCTTTTGGAGGAGGAGGATCGCAGGGTTCCACTTGTGTGTAGCCTCGCTTCCTGGCTAGCTGAAGGGCTTGTCTGTGCTTGATAGTACTTGTTATTGCTCCTTTCTTGTTTGTTGGAGGAAGGGGGAGGGAAGGTGAGGTACTTTCTATTTAAAACCAGAAGTGTTTGTCATCTCCGTCCAGGTGAATTAACCCACAGTGGAAGTAAGTATGACATTCACGTTACCGTTTGCAATCTGGGAAAGCTGTGGATGGATTATGCCCTTATAATGCCCTCACTGCTGTCCTTTTCTGCTCACCAGGCCACCTCCTTCATCCTTCTCCTCTCAGATTTTGTGCATGTAACTGCAGCAGGACCAAGCATCGCCCCTCTGTTTTCATGCTGGTGTGTGGCCAGCTGCTCCCTCTCACTGCTCCAGCTTGGAGGGGTTCTGTGCGCCCAGAATCACCTAAAAGCTGGGTGCATGGGAGCTGAAGTCTGGTGTTTCCAGGCCCACTTGGGAGAAGAGCCTGAGTGGCTTTATCTCAACAGGGAACATTGGTTTACCTTGTTCCACAGACAGAGCATATGAGGGAGTGATGGCCAGCTCATCATCGATCATGAGATTTGTGAAAGATCAGTAAGCCCCAAAAAGGGAAACAGTGAATTTTCTTTGAGAGTTTGCATATCCCACCTAGTGGAAGATGCTAGATAGGTCCTGTGTGCTGCTCTGTCATGTTGTTGGCCCTGCTGAAAATGTTAATTGAAAGTTTGCTTTGGGTAGCTGAGCTCCTGGGGGTTTCCTGGGCCCTCCTCTGATGGAGCAGACCTGCACTGGGAGTTAAACATGGCAGTGCTCCACAGGCACTCTCTTCTGGTAATTACTGGGCTCTTGTACATAGCTGCTCTGCATGTGAAGACTACAGGTGCTGTCAGTCTTGTTTTATTATTTCCTCTTCCATCTCCATGAAATCCTTATTGCAGACGTGTCTTCTACTGTGGTGCACCCAGCCTTGGACCAGGAGGTTAACAGTTTCCCTGGCGAGATGCATAAATCCTCCCCTCCTGTCTCTGCAGAAAGTTTGCCTGCTCCTTCTCCTGCCTCACTTCCCAAAGCTCCTCTCTTGCTCACCCTGAGGTGTGCAAAACACCTGGCAGTAATATGATGAGACAAATCTCACTTGGCAGCTTCCAGTGTTGGTGTGCTGTGCACCTCCCTCTACCCTGCCTCCCAGTATCATCATGGAACTGCTCCAAATGCAGCTTTAAACTCGTCCTTTTGCCTGTCCAAATCCCTTGCAACAGAGCCATGGAAGTGGAAACTGGGGTTTTGAGCTTAATCAGAGGAAATTCAATGCTGTGTACATCACAGTACATCAGTACAAACAGCACAGTGAGCAAGAGTTCTTCCCCTGACAAAGTGTGGGCTTGAGTTTGAGCACCTTACTATTCAGATCTTTATGAGCCATCCTACCTTTAGTAATAGTAAACCTTCCTTAGCCAGCAGCTTGTGTCTGCCTAAACAGTCTCTCTGCTCCTGGGGAGCCTGTTTCTGAAAACTGTCTGTATTAGGTGTGAGAAGTAGTACTTTTCTAGGCCTGGAGCTGAGGAGATGCAGGTGGGATACCCAGGAGAGCCAAGGGCAGTGTAGCACAAGAGTGATCTGATGTGGAACCTTTGAAAAGACAGTTTAGCAGCATCCAGGTAGTTTAATAGCAGCTGACAGCAGCAAGACCTGGTGGAAACCCCGTGGGAACTCCCTGAATGGACACATCCCTTTGAAACAAACTGGTTGTTAAAATTACAGCTATTACAACTACTTACTGCTTGGGAGGGAAAATCCAAATTGCTGAAAAACCCTGGTTTTGTAAGAAAGACTGTCCTTTCACTATAAATAAAAATTAAAGTTTACATGAGAAAAAATACACAGGAAGTAGTTAATGGATGAATTAACTCAATTAGCTAACTCAATTATTTTTCTCATTTTTTTTTTAGAATTGGGGTTGTTCAGCCTGG
>VYZR01014386.1:0-11137 GCA_013400675.1 Oxylabes madagascariensis
GCAATCCTCTCAGATTCACTGCTTCAGTGGATACAGGAGGTTGCGCGAGCTGACATGTCTAAATCTTCCAATGTATTCAATTTTAATATTATACAGATATATTTTTTCTTTATATTAATCCAGTAAAGTTTTTATTAAAATCCTCCTTGTCAATCTTTTCCTAAACCAAACATTTCAACCTCTTGTCCACTCCAAACATAGTTGCTATATCCATTCATCAAGAAATCCTACAGATTTTTGTTTATCAGAAAATTGTTTCACTGAACTAGTGAACAAGTTTGACTTGTGAACCCTTTTTAGGCTCTGTCTCTCATTGACTGCTCATTTTCATGGCATAGAGTGAGTCCTACTTTGTTCCACCAGTGATGACACTGTTCAAGAGTTTGTCTCTAACCAAACAAAAACACAAACACGATTGTCACCTTTATTTAAAGGTGTCTAATAACCAGTTTAGAACCACAACCATACATGACCAGAGCCCTCTTGGAGCCCTTTCTTTCTGGCCTGTGCAGGTAGGGATTGACATTGCAGCCTGAGCCCACTAAGCAAGCTTCCTGGACGAAAAATGGTGTAAAAATGCGTAAATAAACATTCAAGCATTAATGCCTCCCATATATGTTATCTACCTAAAGAAGTCCACAAACACTTCTAGCATGGACAAAGCCTGTCAGACACACACACACACACACATATATATGTATACCCCCATCTGGTGTTTTTTCACCAAACAAATAGAATTGTTTGATATCTAATTATTTGAATCCTCATCCATTTATCCTTCCCAAGCATTTTCTGAGGAACAGTGGAAAGTTTAGAAAGTTTACTTGACCAGACTGTACAAGATTGCTTTTAAATTTCCTGTTTAATAACACACACCCCCCACTAACCCCTCCATCCCCTTACCCTACCCCACCTTGAATATTTCAGGTTCTTAACTATTCTTTTCTTTAGGTTTTATGTGGAGACTTCACCCACCACAAACCTGAGCATAAATTTTAAAATACCAGAACTCCTGAACATTAGACAGTTCTGTCGGCAACATATCTCACAGAGCAGACCAAGCAGGCAGGTGATGGAGAGGAGACATACAGGAATGTGCTCTGTTCACTGAATGACTGAAGGACAAGTCCCTCAACTCAGCTGCATTTAACACGTGGCCTGACAGCAACCTCTCCAGTCAGAACTGGGAATATCAGTGCCACTGTCTGCTTGCAAAATCTGGCCAAGCCTCCCCTGCAGTCAGGCAAAATGCCATTCTCAAGGACTAATTCTCATGAACATCAGAAAAAGAAAGTGTAACTTTTCTGCAAGCTTCCTTCTCAATTTAAGTATTTCTGATCACCGTAACAGCATTCTGCATCACAGATGGGGCACAATCCCACCCCCATGAGATAAATATGTCCCACATGCCCAGAATAATTTCCAGTCTTAGTTCTTACAGAATATTATGTATAAGTATAAATAATATACTTATATCCTACTTACATTCTTATATATAACATATATATTCATATATCTCCATACAAATATTAAAAATAAATAAATAAAAGTGTCTATTTCCATGACGTTACTTTTCCAGCTTTATGTCAACAAATAAAGACACTTGGCAAGTGTAGGACAAAAAAAAAAAAAAAAACCATAACCTAAGATGGAGCTCTAAAAAGAAGAAAATATTGAGTTTTATCACCACTGATACATCTGCCTTTCCTGATTTGAAGACTTTTTACCATCTGAGCTGCAAATTACATTTTTATACACTGCTGGTTTATTAATTGCATTGTATTGAAGTAAATGGCACTGCAGAAAGATGGTGTCAAATGCTGAGCTCCCAGAGACACAAATTGATCATGGTGTGACAAGATTAAACCAAATGTCATTTCCATTACACATAAAATGTATAAGTCAACTGGACAGGTAGCAGATGATTTCTGAATGTAATGACTGCTACAACATTTAACAGCTGCTAGTTTAATTTTATCTAAAATTCTTAAGCTGCCTTCTTTATGTTTCTATTATTCATTAAATGCTTGTTTGAAAATCTCCTGCTAAACTGTGATTCAGAAATACTATGTTTGAAATCCAGTGATATTACCAACAGGACAAAAACCTGCTCATGCTAATGAAATTTGTCAGAGTAGGGCAGGGACAGATAGAAGCTTTTACTCTGCTGCTACAGGGGCGCAGAGACAAAGAACTCAGACATACCAACAAGATTGCCACTAGCAGGAGTCTGGAGATCCATTACCATAGATAATGGCAATACTCTATGCAGATGTTTGCAGAATACACAGCTGCCCTCTTTGGGGAGGCAGCACCTTCCCCTTCAGCTTTGCAGAAATCTTCACACACAACACTGGTCTCATGTTGAGGAGGTTCTGCAGAACTACCTACTTGGCTGCCTACTAGACAGTTGATAATATTTAGAAATATTGGATAATAGATAATAAAGAGAAATATTTTGGGATTACATCTCAGCCTTTGAGAATTAATTGTGGCTCCACATCTTCCAGCCCAAAGCTCAGCTCTGTCCTAGTAAGCCAGCTCAGAGCCCTGCAGAGGGGCAGGATTGTGCTGAGACATCACCTCGCTACTGGAGCTGTGGAGGGACTGAAGAGAGAGCAGCTGAGGGTGCCGAATGCCCAGGGCTCCCCACAGGTACCGGGGAGAACTGCCACCACTTGGCCTTGCTGCAGTGGGCACACAAGACCAAAGGAAGGGACTGTCACTTTCTTTCCCATAGCATTGGAGTGTCCTGTGAGACTAGAGTAGAGGGAATTTGTGGTTCTTAGGAGTAGCTAGGTGGTGATGCAACTCAAAGAGTAAAAACCAGGTAGTTTATGCCACACAGGGGCCGTGTGTTTGCCTGTGGACATGCAGATTTCCCATGAAGGTCTGTCCAGGGAAGCAAGGGCTGCGGGCATCTGCTATGCAATCTACATGGTCTTTGCCCTGATGTGCTTATCCTAACATTCCGTTTCTGAGTAATCACTATTTAGGACTTAAAAGCATTACAAATGGCCTCCAACCAATCTCTTAATTATCAATTATTATCATTATCTTTCCTCTTTGACAGAATAAGAGCTACTTTTCCATGAGGCATTTAAAGACCATATGTGCAGAAATACCAGGAGGGCCTGGTATAAACATAGTGACAATGCACAGACGAAAATTAAATGTCTCATCATGTTTGGAATTGATCTAAATCAGCGCAGCGCTCAAAATGCCAAGAGCTCCCATGGTTCCTTAACACAAGCCTGCCACCAGCAGCTAAAAAGAATCAGTGATGTGTTTTAAAATATATATATATGCTGCAGAGACATGCTGCAAATATTAAGAAAGAAAACACTCATTTTAATGGCTCTTTACCCAAATTTAACCTTATTAAAAAAAGAAGTCAAATTCGGTATGAAGCAGGACCATATTTAGAACATGTACTGCTGTTGTAGAAGCAAGCTACAGCAGCAGAGTCTTTATTTATTTATTACTAGACAAACGATTATAGTTTGAAACCCATCCAAGTTTCAGGAATGTAAATCCTACTTCAGCACTCATTGCTATCATACTGCCAGAGGGAGATCGCTATGGACACTGCTCAAATGAAACTGCTCTGAAGTCTGTAGTTGGTTTAATTCTGTTTAGACTAGAAATTAGACTTTAAAAACAATTAGACACACTTAGACACCTTGTAATCTTTTCAAAACCTAACAGAGAGGATAACTTCAAGTTTTACCTCAAGGCCTTTTTCTTTGTCAGTCTTTGCTGATATTTTTTTTCATGATGATTACTTCTAAAGTTACATTTATCAAAATATAAAAGTAAGAATGCATTAATCAGAAATTTTCCATTACATTCGTATTTCCCACAAATACTTTCTAAAGAAATTTAGAAAGAAATGAAGGAAATTATACTGACCAAAGCATTTATTATTTGTGAAAGTAACTTTTCAATTTCGGCTATTGAAGAGTGAATAAATTCCCTCCTTGATTTTACAGTTAGCATTTGAGCATGATGAGTCAGTCAGCAGGAGAATGGGCTATCACAGCTGGCAGCCCTGGGACATCTCTGTGCCCATCCTGGTCTATGCCATACAATGCTGCTTTGAAATGCATTGGTCTCAGCAGTGAAAATGTTTTACTGACTCTTCCTTCCCCCCTAACTTACACCTAAAATAAGTAAGGTCTTTGTATTGCTCCAAAACCAGTCTGTTCAAACTAAAGGGAAATAATCTTTACCTTTTTTTTTTCCACTGACTTCAAGGCTCTTCTTTATTTCACATTTTTAGTTATTTCTCCCCTTCATCTGCATTCCTCACCATACACCATTTCTTCCTATTTTCCTTATTCCAGTCATGTCCATCAAGTATCCTACAAATGTTACTATTGCCTGAAGAAGAGAATAACTTTGGCAGGATATATAAGTGTAGCAACAGAGCATAAATGACACTGTCTGTCTGCCTTCCCTTATCCCAAACAGGGAGCACAGACATGTCCTGACATTCCCTTAGTTTACTGATAAGGGAAAATCTGGGCTTAGTGGGTGAGGACAGGAATGTGGTTAGGTTAAGATGCTTAACACTGCCCCTGTAACCTGCAATTCGATGTCTATGCTTCCTCCAGACAGCGCAGTGTAATTCTTTTGCCAGGTTTTACAGAAATGAGTGTATTACACTTGGATAGAAGGTCAATAGGATTTAAGACTATGACGACGTGTGTGCATGCTCTCTAAAAGATTAAAGGGACCAGCTGAACGCTGAATATAAATACACGTTCATTTTACAAATGGAATATTTAAAAAACCCCTGCCATTTTGTGTTTGCATGTTTCTAATGGGCAAGGTTTGGGCAGACATCTGAACATCTGACACATTTCACTCTCCCTTTGCTCCCGGCTCAGTAAAACGCTGCTGAGGGCCTCTTGTGCCATCTCCTGGTTGTACCGAGACTCCACAGCAAGAAAGCTGCTACAGAAAGGAAGGGAAGTAGCAGAAGTTTAGCTGAGGCAGCGATAGAATCAGGGAATCATTCAGGTTGGAGAAAACCTCTAAGACTATCGAGTCCAGCCTTTAATCCACGCTCACCACTAAACCATGTCCCTGAGTGCCACATGTGGCAGTGGAACACTCCCGGATGGTCACTCAGCTCCTGGCAGCTGGCTCACCCAGCACATGGATGTGCATGGCGGGCTCCACTGCTAATCCCTCTGCTGCTGCTTTAGCATCAAGTCTCTTTCTCACGGCATTAGCGTATGGATAGAAAGGAAATTCAGCATCCCTCTATAACACCTTGGACATCAGTTCTAGCAACTCATCCCACAGCATCACCTACATTTGGTATGTATCAGTGGAATAAACCCCAGAACATTGAAGTGACGGGAATACAATTAAATCAATAGTCAAATTAATATGATTCCCTGATTGCAGGTAAGTATTTGAATTATGTCCAATTTACTTTACTGAGGATCCCTACTGAGTCCCTCTTCCTTCACAGGAACAAGGAGGCCTGTGCACTTACGACAGAGTTTTATCTCACTTGTTCTTAAAAATTCATAGGAAAGCAGATCTTAGAGGTGTGTTACAGATGAGTAACCTATTTCAGTGCTTCACAGGAAGCTTTCCAATGCAGAAAATGAAACAAAATCAGCCTCGTTTCAAAATCAAGTGCTTAAACTTCACAGAACACAAAAAACCCTCTCAGCTACTACAATTTTTTACAGCAACACTTCACATTCACAGGTCTGCTCAATGCAATCTTGTCTATGTAAGTCCAATTCTTTCAGTCTTTCTCAGTTTGTTTCTAAATATGTACTTATTGTGGTCCTCTACTCTCTCTCATTTTGGCTGTATGTATCCTAGCTGCAGTGCCTAAATGGTAAAGTATTCCTGCTGATGCTTCTCTATTGTCAAACAGAGCAATATAATCACCTTCTGTCATGTGCAGCTCTCGTGTAGCACATTTCAGGTGTTCTCCCCCCTTCTTTTCTTTTTGCAAACTGTACACATGGATTCATATTCAGCTTATGATCTGTTAGGGTCCCCAGGGATTTTTACTGAAGCTCTATAGTTATTTTTCATTTAATATTTATCCTTCAAAACCATGAGATTTGAAGCTGAAATTTAAACTGTTACCATGATTATTGTGAGTTCTAAGCTTGTATGTTGTATAAGTGTGCTTTCCATCCCACCTTGTATTTCAGCAGTAAAATTCACAGACATTCCTACACGTTCCATCCAGTGTAGGCTGTGAGAAGACTGCCTTATGGTAATCCTGGGTAGTTCGCCTCCCTCATTGGAGCATGCAGAGTCCCAAGCAGGTCTTGTTACTGTGACTGTGATAGTTCCATTCTTCCCACCCAGAGGTGTTGAGAACTGAGCATGTTTTACCTCATTACTGTAAGCCAGAATAGTTTGCTTCCCCCCATCTGCATGGGTGCCAAGGTGAAGGCCATCTGCAGATCTTGGAATTCAAACAGCAGCACCTGCATTACATGGTGCAGCTAATGAGCAAAACAGGACATGGCATATGTATGAAATGTCAATTAGCACAGATTTCTTTACTCACCCCCACAGCACTTTCCCTGGAGCTTCACTCCTGAGCAGGGCTCCAGTGCATTGGGTCCTCGTTTGAGTGGTGCTCCAGGATTCCCACTGTGGGAACGCTACACTTTTGATAAAGCCAAAGCTCTCACTTATTTTGTGCCTTGTCCCTGAGGGATCTGCATCTGCTTTTCACTCATAACATCTGGACAGTCCTAACCCCACTCAATTCACTTTCACAGTTTAACAAGCATGTTAATTACCCTTTGAAATGATGTACTAACCAGTTGTGTATTCACCTTAGAGGCCCATCATCTGAATTTGAGCGACCAAATAAATAATTGGGCCAGGAGGATCAAGGCATTAATTGACTTCAACGTACAATATGCTGTTTTTATCTCTTGGGACAGTTACCTTGACCATTAGATCATTTAAAAATGACTTCATGGACAAAAGCATGTCAGCCTTTAAAATAAGTCTCTAAGCTTGCAGATTTTCAGACAGCTTTTCCAGTAACTCTTCTAGTATCAAAGTCTTCCTGGCTGATTCACTGTCATTCTCTTTACCTTGCCTTTCCATCAATTCCTGTGATCTTGCCCATTTTTAAAAAGTAGTAGTATTTTCTGGTTCTCTGGGAACTCACTCATTCTTCCTCCATCAAAAATACAGTATTCCAAGATTATTTCAATTTTCCTCATTATTGTAGAACAGATTTAATCAGAAGTTAATGTTATGATACATCTAATTAGCTTGATACCCTCTGATCTGCATTCCTGGTTAACTTTGATCATGACATGCATTGTTTCGAGGGGAGACAGTGGAACAGCAAGCACTCCAGGCTTTTGCACCATCTGATACTTACCTCTTCTGGTAAGCAGAGAGCTCTTACTGTATAATAGAAAAATATTTAAAAATCCCTTTTTATTGTTTTGCTTTTCCCTTGCTGACAAAAATTTTTTGTCGGTCCAATTTTGTTCCTAACCTGCTGTGCTGTTCTTTTATATTTTTTCTTAGTGTAGCTGTCTTGTTTCTACATTTTTTCCAGTATTCTTTTTTGATTTTTTCAGATAATTGATGAGCCCCTAATGCAGGCACAATGCTCTCCGAGTTTTCTTTCCTTTGCATGTGGATAGACCATTGTTATAATAAAAATATGGCCTTAGAAACTCTTCTTAAGAGAAGAAACTTTCAGCTCTCTTGAATTTTTCTTTGTGTTTTAATTCCTTCCCCAGGACCTCGCGTACCAATTCCTTGAGTTTGTTGAAGTTTGCCTTTTTGATCCCCAGTGTTACTATTCTGCTTCTTTCATCTCTTTCTTTCCTTTGAATCATGAACTCTGTTGTCTCATGGTAACTTTCATCTTGATTGCTTTCCACATGCAGATTTTCAAAAGTTTATCTATTAAACACTGTAAAATTTTAAACAGTAAGATTATTCCCTATGGTTCCAGCACTAGCTTATACACACAAAGCTGTACCTGAAGTGTGCTCACGCCAGGCTCAGGGCAAATTATATCCTGGCTGTCATCAGAGGGATAAAAAGGTGGTGCGGGTAGGGATGCGAGCACAGTGTACTTCAATACATCCCTTGGTCTGGAGAAATAATAAATGAGAGACTGTTTGTGACATTTAAAAATACATCATCCTCACAATTTTTAGATGCATCCTAGGATATTCGGTATTTCATCAGCTTAGTTGATCAAACATCAAAACTTAGTTCTTTGGCACTCGATTGGGTTCTCCACATCTTTCTCTAGGTTTCAGTCCATTATCCTTTATTTAAATAATCTAATTTGGGGAATTTTGTATTCCCAACAATGGTCTTTAACAGAATTATCCAACCTTTGACCTGCAGTTTACTTTCATGGAGAAAAGTTACTTTGCTCATGTCTGTGGATCTGTACTCTTACCTCAGGAGTCCACTGTTCTTTCCCATCTTTTATTTTCAAGTCCTTTGCCCTTTCAATTCCTTGCATCGAGAGAATGAGAACTAGGAGATATCTTGAAGGGATATCAAGACACTTCTTCCCCAGAAGTGACTTTATTTTCCCTTTTCCTCAGAAAACCAAATAATCCTAGTCTGTGACTGTGCAGCTGATTAACCAGGAATTTTGCTACTTAGGTGAATAATTTACTACTGTTATTGTTTATGAATTTTATCACGTATGACAGCAAATAAGCATCTATTTGCAGTGTTTTTGTCATTCATTGATAGATTAAAACCAGCCACATTAAAAATTTCTTGACTTGTTTGCTGCAGGAATTTTTAAAAGGGGAATTCAAAAGGAGAAATTGTTCATTCTCACATATATTTTAGGGGGTTATCAGACTACGAAACCACATAAAAATCTCCAACGGAATATTCAACCACAAATTAGTAATTTATTAGTATGTAACAATTACAAGATCTCTTGGTGGGGGGGAAAACCCAAACCCCTTCATAGTCCAAACTGCAGCGAGGGCAATGTCTTTTAGTAACTTAATGAAGGCAAAAACATTTATAGGTGAAGAATATCTCCTAATCAGTCAAATCCCAAAGATGACCCCTCAACTAAGTTTGATTTATAGGACTTTAGTTTTCAAATATTGTTCAAACCTGCATTTCCAATGCTTTGAGGGTCTGTCAAAGCTCAGCATACATTTAAAACTAATTATTTATAAAGTATATTTTGAGAAAAAAAGACTTTCTGAAAAAAAAAAAAAGCTAGCTCTGAACAGGACACTTGGTATTTAAACAAGATTATGCTTTGGATTGTATTTAAGCAAATACGAGGAAGAAAAATAATTTATCTGCACTCTTCCTACCATCATAATATCAAGGATTGAAACAATCAACTGTAAGTTTAACACTGAAAAAACTGATGGCTTCCACCCCTTTCTAACTGTAGTTTATTTATTTTTTAAATTACAAACTTTACTCAAGTTTTAATCCTTTGCAAATCATGTCGAGTGTTCACAGAAATGATGAGTCTCAGCAATGCTTATGAAACCAACCCAAAACACAAAGCAAAGTCTAGAAGTGATTGAAAATTTTCTAAGGAAAGGAATTTGTCAGAATCGTGAATCAGTGTTAATTCATTAATTATGTCCCAGCTCCTTGGTTTGGGATTCTACAGAATGGTTCATAGGATCCGAATGAATTCCATCCCTGTTTCCTGGCTGGCTTCTGNTTCCTGAAAAGAGAGAAAACTTTAGCTCAACCCTTACTGCCCGTTAGTCATAAATAAGCAGCACAGTTATATGCTAGATGTAACTTTCTTCTGAAGTCTGTGTCATATAAGGTGCACGTACCTCAGTGTTCATGGACTAAACCAAACCAGTTTCCTTGTAAAGGAGTGGATTTTTTTTCACTAGCTGTTAACATTTGTTGCTGCTGGTGTTGTGTGGTGGTGCCTAAACACAAAATCTGAAATGTCTGACTGATGGAAACACCCCGAAGTAGTACCATAACTCAAACACTATGCATTAATTAATAAGGTTTGATACACTGAAACACTTACAGAAGACATGAGCTGATTTTTAAAATCTTGTATAGCACCAGTTATTGTCAAAGAATAGGCAGTATTTTCTAGATGTAGTAACACAGAGCTAAGAAATACATGAACAAATTCTCATGAGTGCAAAATATAAATGATAAGAAAATTCACAAAAGCAATTTCAAAAGTCTGACTGGGAACTGTATAAAATGAATTTATTAAGATCATGTGATTAGCAAGTCTTGTGGAGTACTTTACATTAGTAAAACTTATGCTACTTAAAATTTTACTGTTGTTCAAAGGCAAGGTGTAGGTTTAAGGGAATGGTGATTTTCAATTGACAAAACCTCAAACAACTACTAACAAAACCAATTATTTTAAATAAATGCATACAGATAAAATATNACACTTCCCAGCTCTCTCACAAGAGAGATCCCAGGGATCCTGGGGACAAACATCTGCTAAGGGTACCAATACACAAAGCAACTATAAAGTCTCTCAAGGAGCAGACTTCACTTCAGAACTCCATGGGTCACTGTTTGAAAAATAAACATAAAAGCAAGATGAGGGGAATGTGGAAAAAATGAGGAAGAGCTAGGACAGCTGGTGGCAACAAACTCAATTTTTTTTCCCCAAAAATTCTAGNATACGCAGTTACTTTTTCTTACTAATACAATACTACTAACAAAACCAATTATTTTAAATAAATGCATACAGATAAAATATGTGAAATATATGTCTGAAGACAACGTTATCATTAACATCCTTAAATCATAAAGGTAGGAGGTAAATACTAAATGTTTTCATATTTGGCAATTTTTAGAGAAATAGCAACATGATTTACTTCCCTAAGGGTTAGTCAGAATACTATAATTAATGACATGTTAAACCATATGGTAAATAAAATAAATCATATTATAAGTAGGACAAAAACAAGAAAACCCTGTTGAGGACTGAATTCGTCAGTGTTTAAATCAATAAGAACCAGAAGTTAGTAGTATTGTATTAGTAAGAAAAAGTAACTGCGTATTTAAAGAAAAGTATGGACACACCTTGTTTTTACTGAGGAAGATGAGAGAGGGTTGAGATGTAATATTATTGTTACTGACAAGAGAAAATCACCATTCCCTT
>VYZR01014387.1:0-21013 GCA_013400675.1 Oxylabes madagascariensis
AAATTCTGCCTCTGGTTCTTGCTAGACGCAGAAATTCTGCCTCTGGAGTTTTCCAGGCACAGAAATTCTGCCTCTGGTTCTTGCTGGGTGCTGAAATTCTGCCTCTTTTTTTTCAGGGTGCAGAAATTCTACCTCTGTTTCTTGCTGGGTGCAGAAATTCTGCCTCTGGTATTTTCTGGACACAGAAATTCTGCCTCTGGTTTTTGCTGGGTGCAGAAATTGTACCTCTGTTTTTTTCTGGGCACAGAAATTCTGCCTCTGGTTCTTGCTGGGTGCAGAAATTCTGCCTCTGGTTCCTGCTGGGCGCAGAAATTCCCGCCTGGGATTTCTGGGATGCCCCGAGTGTCATTTCCCCCAGATCCTGCCACCCTTGGTGGTGCAGATGAAATGATTGCAGCATCTTTCTGTGCTGATCCAGCAGCTGCAGCTCTGCTGAGTGAGTGTTCCCTGCAGGGCTCTGTGGAACACAGGAGATGATCCCTGGATTCCAGTCCATCCATTGGGGCTGGAGAGCCAGGAGAATGTTGAAATCCTGCGTTTGCAGCTCCAGAATTACAGGTCTGAGAGCTTCACTGTGTTGTCAAAGGTTTTTTTAAAGCCCTGAGTATCTGCTTTTAGTGGAGTTTGCTCTTAATTGTCTCCTTGGAGTCTGAGAATAAATGACTACAAGCAGGAATGGAATCATATGATCTGATTCCTGCTGCCAAAGGATGAACGGAGGACAGATGTTTTAGGAATTAAGTGAATATTTTACAACGTTTTTCTTTCCAATAATAGAAAAAAAAAGGGCTGAAGATTGCCTAATACTGTCCTGCCAGCCATTAACAATGCAAATAAGAGTGGAGAAAATAAAAGAAGGTGCTCATTCCTTAAAATAAGTGGGAATGCAGGCATTAGTTAGTGGTGGAGTTCTTTATTTGTCATTTTTCAAAAGAAACTGTCCCTTTGCTCTCTAACCAGTCCCCCCTCAACGTGACATTGTTTTGTACCCAGTCGGTTGCTTTGTGGTTATTGTGGTTTTTCTTCACACAGCAACAAGACAAAAACACAAATAAAGGAAAATGTGCTTGTGGATCCACACATTTTGATGGAGTTTGATCAGACTTCAGGCTTCAGATTGTCAAAACTTCAAATTCTGCAGTGAATTTGAGGCCAGAAATGTGTTTCTGTTACAAATATGTGATCTCTGACAGACTGCACAGCACAGGGGGGATTTTAGTACCCATCAGACCCTTAAAGGCTCTGGGGAGACTCCAAAAATGGGAAAATACTCAAAATTACTTTTGTCCCTCCCACTTTGGGGTGTTTGTCTGGAAAGCTGCTGTTCTACCCTTTATTTTGATTTGTTTCCTCTCTTCTCACAGTCACATATTCTTTAAACACAGAGCACCTGCTGATACCAACATTTTAATGAAAAAATTGTATTTCTTCCTGGACAATTTGAGAAAACCACTGTCCATGCTGATCTGATGTGATTTCAAATTCCTGATTTTCTTCCTGTTGTTGCTTTTTTGTTTTCCAGGGTGGTGAAGGAAGAGATCTCAGATGACAATGCAAAGCTCCCTTGCTTCAATGGAAGAGTGGTGTCCTGGGTATGTTGGATTTTCTGTGTGTAATCTGCGTTGTTTGATACTGGATGCTGATTTTTAGAAGTATCTTGAATCTCAAAATTAAAACAAAGGTAGAAATTTTAATTATCCTGTTCTTAAGTAATATATTTTAGAAGTCAGAGTGAAGTCCACAAAGTGTGCAGAGCTGAAAAGGTGGTTTTAACATGAAAACAGCTTTAGTACTGTCACTAAATAGCCAAAATAATTTATTCCAAACCAGCTAAATGTGATCTTTTGGTGCATTTTGGTTATGGTATTTAAATTTCAATGTATTAGTATTGTTGGTAGTGCCTGGAAGGTCTAAATGAGGTTAATATCTTGGGGCTGAACATTGTGTATACATTCAGTAAAAAGACACCAACATTTATAGCCTTGGAAAAAGAAATTTAATACAAAAATCAAGGAATTTGGGCTGTAAATTGTAGAGGGAGTCAGTGATGCAGATGTGGCAGTCTTGTCCGGGTTTCATGTACTAATTTAATTTCTCCCATATATACCAGGATTTGTTTGTCACCTAAGTGGAATAATTAATTACCAGCTGCTAATTATTCTCATTTATTGGGCGGTGTGTGTGCTGAGCTGGTGCTGTCACCGCTTCAGCCTCGTTCTGTTCCACTTCATGGAGAGGCAAGAAAAGTCTCCTGCTGTGGAATACAGGAGTTCCCACCTTCAGATGATGTTTGGGGCACAGAAATAATGGATAAATTTGAAATAATGGATAAATTTGGTGTTTCATGCACACTTTTCTCTGCCTGGAGGCTGAAAGGTTTGTGCCTGTCAAGGGTGATGGAAGTGGTTGAGCCCTTTAGGCAGAGAAGACAGCAGTGATATTTAGAAATTTTAGATTTTAACACCAGAACAGCGTTTGAGGCGTAGTCTGTGATTTCAATCTCCTCCTTCAAGCTGAGTTTAACAATCTGGGAAACACAGCAGAGGACAAGGATGGTGCTGTCCAAAATCTCCAGTCTGTCTTGAGTATAAAAAGCATTTTTGTGAAGAGCTTGGCTTCAACAAGTGCTGCAAGTGGGGCTGGAAACACAGTGAGTGCCACGGGGCGAGAACTGTGCTGGTGGAGACTCGGAACAGCTTCTCAGCATGGAATAAATGTCTGCATCCCTGTTTGGATCCTGGTTTTGATGGGATGAAGGTACACAAGGAAAGAGGAGTGAAGTGGGTTTATAGGAGTTTTTTCCAGCTGGAACAAATTTGGAATTCTCAGGTGGAATGAGCAGCTTTGTTTTCATCTCTTTCTCCATTCCTGGGCTGATTTTAGGAGATCAGGCTCACATTGCTTACAACTTCCAATATTTTAACTGTTTTATCCCTTAAAATATTTTAGTAGCCCAGCCACTGAAGTTATACAGGGTGAGGACATTTGCTGCCTGCTGAGTGGCTTGAACTTTTTCAGCCTGGCTTCTTCTAGGCAGGATTACATGGAAATAACATGAAAAAAATCAAACACAGAATTGATTGCATGCTGTTTCCTGCGTGTGTGCACTCCAGCAATGAGTAAAGAAAAGTCCAGTGTGTGTCTTTTAAACCTGGCTTGGTCTGGGAGATGATTCCTGAGCAATGATTCCTTGTGGATGAGCTGGAAATGCTGCTCTGGGTCTGGCAGCTGAGCTGAGCTCAGCTGGATCACACAGCTTCAGCGACTTCTCCCTGCTCTATTGATTGCTTTTAATTTTAGGGCGCTCAGGCTCTGGCAGCTGGGTAGTCCCAACAGGTTCTTAGTGTTAGGCAAGCAAAACACGTGGCTTTGTAAAGCTGAGCTTAAGCGCAGTCCTCCCACACACACCCAAATGTGTATTAAGCACTTACTAGATTTTGTGTTAAATTGAGGTCTTAAAAATCGGGATTTTCAGTCTGTGCTGTCCAAAGGTAGCTGTGTGTCCCTGGGAATTGTGTTCAGAAGGAAAAGTTACTTTTTTCTTCTTTTTAGGACCTCTATACCTGTTTTTTGTACCTTTGTGCTCCAACCTTTTGCCTCAGCAGCAGTAGCTGACTAACAACCAGTGTGATTTGCAGAGCTTTTCCAAGAACTCAGCCAGGCATTTCCACACAGCAGGCACCAAAATGCCTTGGTTTGGGAATGGAGGAGTGTTTTAAAGCGGAGATCTTTTGATTTAAAGCTGCATTTCTGATCTAATTCCCATTTAAAGCTGGGCAGTGCTCGGGGAAAGGATCGAGCACCGCTTGCCTCCAGGAGAAAGAGAAGATTCCCTGGATGAGTAAATTGGTTGTCAGAGGAATGAAACCATTGGAATTAGAGAATCAAACTGATGTTTGAAGAAACAGAGAAGGGTTTGAGAGCTGAGGTTCCACGTGGAGACAGCACAAAGCCCTTTCTGCATGAGGTTGTGTCCGTTCTTGGGTGGGAGCTGGATGTGGGATGGGGATCACTCCTCCAGGAGGAACATCCACCCTGGGGTGGTGTGGCTGTTGAGCAAACAACTCACAGACTCTTGATCAGAAGGCTGGAAAAAGTGAAAACTTTATTTTTGAGATGTGACTCTCTTATATAGTATTTTACACAGATTAATTTGATTGGTGAAGCAAAGGCAAACCTCTTCAATCTCATTGGTTAAAACAGAGGGACATCAGGAAACCTCTCCTGTGAGAAAGAACGGATAAACACAGCTACAGTTACAAAAACATTTCTCTTGTTTGCAGAAAATTTCCTGGGAAAGGAATTTCCAAAAACCAAAACATTAAACCAGNCAGACCAATTTGATTGAAGAAACAAAGGCAAAGCTCTTCAATCACATTGGTTAAAACAGATGTTCCTCAAGAAACCTCCCCTGTGAGAAAGAATGGATAAACATAAGTACAGTTACAAAAACATTTCTCTTGTTTACAGAAAGTTTCCTGGGAAAGGAATTTCCCAAAACCCAAAACGTTAAACCAGGGCTACAGGAATGTATCTCCTTTTTATACTATTTTATATAGACTAATTTGATTTCAATCACATTGGTTAAAACAGATGTTTGTCAAGAAACATCTCTGTGAGAAAGAATGGATAAACACAGGTACAGTTACGAAACCATTTCTCTTGTTACAGAAAGTTTCCTGGGAAAGGAATTCCCCAAAAACCAAACCATTAAACCAGGGCTAGAGGGTGGGATCAGCCCCTGGGTGCTCTGAGGGGTTTGAAGGGCTCAGTCCTGCTGATTTTGCTGCTCTCAGGATGCCCCTGAGCTCTGGCTCTTGGTGGTGCTGGTTTTGTCCTCGGTCCAAGGATTACTGGGGGGCCGGAGCGTGGGGCTCTGGCAGGGTGGGAAGGGATGGGACAAAAAGGGATTTCATGTGTGATTAACGAGCGGAAGAGAGCGTCCCAAAAGCTGCAGATAAAAGAGGGGGGGAAATGGAGATGGGATTTGTGCTGAGAGCGGTGTCTGTTAGAGCGGCAGAGGGGTGGGAGTTGATGGCAGCTCCTGTCAGGAGAGCAAATTCATCCTGAGAAACCCTTTCCTCCTCCCTCTGTGCAACTCCTGCCCTGTGTCTGCCCCTCAGTGTCACCTCTCCCTGCTTCTGCCCCTTTCTCCCACGCTGCTGAACTGCTAAATGTTAATTAAATACTCAATTAATTCAATATCCAGGTTATCCTCTGCATCCCTGACCTGGCTCTCCTCTTCCCGGTGCGTGCAGGAGGATGGGGCTGTTTGGTTTTGTTTTTTGTGGTCCAGTTAAATTTATCTTTTACTTTGGGAATTCAGTGTGTGGATGATTTATTCTGATTTCCAGACACCATTCAGGCTCTTCTGTCCAGCTCAGGCTGTTCCAGCAAGGTTCAAGGTGTTCTTGGAGTTCAAGGAAAAATCCACCCCCGACCCCAAACTATTTCACATGAATTAGGATGTGGATTATTTCATTCCCCCTCCCATCCCAGTTCCTCAACCTCTTCCTTCTTCCCTCTCCCAGCCAATCCCCCAAGGGCATTTTAGCTCATGTTAAGAGCTGAATTCTTTGCCAGCTCCTTCAGTAAAAGGAAACATGAAAATATATGGCTTTTCCAGCTGAAAAACAGGAGAATATGAAGAAATAAGATCAGAACAAGACTACATACATGCACACACACCACTTAAATGTTATATTTTAATTCTGGGACTGTTACTATTTTCATTTCGGAGGAACATCACAGTCTCTGAGACGCATTTCAAGAATTAATTCAATTTATTGCTGTACCAGTATAAGT
Source organism: Oxylabes madagascariensis (assembly GCA_013400675.1). Taxonomy (NCBI): domain Eukaryota; kingdom Metazoa; phylum Chordata; class Aves; order Passeriformes; family Timaliidae; genus Oxylabes; species Oxylabes madagascariensis. Next base: position 5,806 of record VYZR01014387.1, read on the forward strand.
TGCTGGCTGCTTTCCAGATGCAGAAGGCAGAATCCTTGTTTGAAACCTTCTCACTCACTCCTATTTTTTTGCATTCCATTTTTGCTTGGAGGCTACAAAATCAGTGTCTGCTCTCCTTTTCCTCCCTGACCATGATGGGAGACAGTTGCTGATCCAGAGAACTGAATTTTGTATTTTCTTTGTCACAACTCGTTGGTTTTCCCACATGAGGGGTGGAAACGGAGACCCACACGTTTCTCATGGATTTCTTTTTTAATTTCCCATCGAGGTCGTGTGGAAAGTGGTGGTTAAGGGACAATCTGGCAGACAAGGAGATGCTGAGATGAGCCATGCCCTTCTCAACAGCACCAGTGACAAGAGACAGCAGGAATGAATGGAAACAAAGGAAATTCTCTCCAAACATTAAAAAAACCCCCATTTATTTTCTAACTCTGAGGGTGGTGAACCAGCCCAGCTCGCCCAGAGATGTGCAGTCTTTGCGCTTGGGGATAAACCCAGCTGGAGAAGGAACTGTGGTGATAAGACAAGGAGCAGTGGGGTCAAACTGAAAGGGGAAATTTAATTTAGGTCAAATTTACAAAGAAATTCTTCCCTGTGAGGGTGAGGAGGCCCTGGATCCCTGGAAGTGTCCAAGGCCAGGCCAGGTTGGAGCACCCTGGGACAGTGGAAGGAACTGGATTTTAACATCTCTTCCAAACCATTCCATGATTCTGATCCCAAACACCAAGGTTTTACCTCAAACCTGTAGCACTTCTTAAAGTTCTTCCAGGAAATTATTGTAGGACAGGAGGGAATGGCTTCAAGATGAAGGAAGGCAGGCTTAGATCAGGGATTGAGAAGGAATTCCTGCCTGTGAGGGTGGGGAGGCCCTGGAACGGAATTCCCACTGCCCCTGGAAGTGTCCAGGACCAGGTTGGAGCACCCTGGGATGGTGGAAGGTGGAACTGGATGAGCTTTAAGGTCCATTCCAACCCAAACCATTCTGGGATTCTTTATTTCCAATCCTTCAGCACTTGCTGGCGCTGCCCCCGCTTTGAGCAGCTCCAGAGGTCTCTTCAAAGAGAATTATGAAGTAAAAAGTAAATTTACAGAAGTAAATTATTCTGTGAGGGCGTTCGCTGCTTTTCCTGCAGCTCTGCTGGTATTTCCATCACCCTCTTCAATGAGGAGGCTCAGGCAGTTCCTCATTACCTTTACCAGGTAATATAAAGACAAATCTGTATTTCCAAGTCAGAACACAATCCCTCCTTCATCCCTCATGGCTCTTCTTCAGGAGAAGAATGGCTTCAATTTGCCTTTCTTCTTCAGGCAGATAACATTTATCTGATATATGATATGGATGATAAATGCTATAACAGCATTTAGATGATAAATAGGGAAATATTTTTTCTTCTTAATGCCAGCACAGGCGTTTAACCCACAAAAATCAGCTCTGTTGGAGTCAGTGGCCGGGCCGCTGATGGAGAACGGTGCTAGAGCAGAGATCTAAAAGCAAAATTTAGACGTGTGGTTTAAATTAATTATTTGGGGCTATTAATGGAGCCTTTTTTGTGTGCTGCACTGAATTTTTTTGCCCAGCACAGCTTGTAGGAAGTAGGGCTGGATTTATTCCNTGGGCCTGAGCTTTCTTTGTCTCCAGTGCTGTAAAACGTGTGTCAGCTGGTGGCAGACAGCTCGGCATTCTTGCACAAACCCATCTGTGAGCGCTGTGGTGCTCCCTGGAAATGACTGCAGCGTGTTCCACAGCCACGCCACACACGGAAAATCGGAAAATTAAATGCACACTCCACAGCTGAGCCTCCTCTTCCCCCTCGCCTCCCCTCCTGACTGATACCCTGGCTACTTTGAAGTTTGCGCCGTGACTGACGTTTGGAAATGGGAGATTTTCATCTTTTTTAATAACATTTGAATCCTTCTATTTGTCAGAGGTGGGAACTTTGATCTCGGTGTCATCTGCAGGACTGATTTCCATAGGGGGAAATGTTCAAGGGAGGATCTGCGAGGCTTTGGTTGCTGCTTACGTGTACAGCTGGATTCGTGGTGAATTAACATCGCTGCTGCTAATTAGCTATTTAAACTTCCTTCCCCAGCCCTCCTGTGTCCTGCTCGTTTTTCTCCTCTGCGTCTCAGATCTCGTTCTTTTGATTTCAGGCTGGGTTTGTTTTTCTTCTCGGCGTCTTTTTGTTTCTTTTTGCTGTTGTTGTTGTTGTTGTTGTNGCCCCTGGAAGTGTCCAGGACCAGGTTGGAGCACCCTGGGATGGTGGAAGGTGGAACTGGATGAGCTTTAAGGTCCATTCCAACCCAAACCATTCTGGGATTCTTTATTTCCAATCCTTCAGCACTTGCTGGCGCTGCCCCCGCTTTGAGCAGCTCCAGAGGTCTCTTCAAAGAGAATTATGAAGTAAAAAGTAAATTTACAGAAGTAAATTATTCTGTGAGGGCGTTCGCTGCTTTTCCTGCAGCTCTGCTGGTATTTCCATCACCCTCTTCAATGAGGAGGCTCAGGCAGTTCCTCATTACCTTTACCAGGTAATATAAAGACAAATCTGTATTTCCAAGTCAGAACACAATCCCTCCTTCATCCCTCATGGCTCTTCTTCAGGAGAAGAATGGCTTCAATTTGCCTTTCTTCTTCAGGCAGATAACATTTATCTGATATATGATATGGATGATAAATGCTATAACAGCATTTAGATGATAAATAGGGAAATATTTTTTCTTCTTAATGCCAGCACAGGCGTTTAACCCACAAAAATCAGCTCTGTTGGAGTCAGTGGCCGGGCCGCTGATGGAGAACGGTGCTAGAGCAGAGATCTAAAAGCAAAATTTAGACGTGTGGTTTAAATTAATTATTTGGGGCTATTAATGGAGCCTTTTTTGTGTGCTGCACTGAATTTTTTTGCCCAGCACAGCTTGTAGGAAGTAGGGCTGGATTTATTCTCAAAACTTGGGCTCTTTCCTCCCTTCCCACCCATCCTGCTCCCAGTGCAGATCCTGGTGTGGAGCTCACACAATGCACTTTTTGCAGATGATGTTGACAAGGGGCTTCTGTTCCCTCAGCTCAGCAATCAGCCCAAACATCTGTGTCTGACCTTGCATTATGAATTGCAAATTACTTTTTCCACACTAACACCCGTAAAATTGCAGGGCTTATCTGCCTCTATTTGCTGCTAATTACTGGAGGAGTTTTATGTAAATCTCACTGTAAGTTAATTGTTCGGGTTTCGAATTCTTTAATATCCCATTCACTGGAACTTCACAGATAATTGCACACAAATCTTCCAGGGATAAAGTTGGGTCTTTACCTTTTGGGGAAAAAAAAAATGGTTTGGGCAGGGTTATTTTCTTATCTGTTGGGTTTTTGGGGGGTTTTTGGTNAGCTGAGCCTCCTCTTCCCCCTCGCCTCCCCTCCTGACTGATACCCTGGCTACTTTGAAGTTTGCGCCGTGACTGACGTTTGGAAATGGGAGATTTTCATCTTTTTTAATAACATTTGAATCCTTCTATTTGTCAGAGGTGGGAACTTTGATCTCGGTGTCATCTGCAGGACTGATTTCCATAGGGGGAAATGTTCAAGGGAGGATCTGCGAGGCTTTGGTTGCTGCTTACGTGTACAGCTGGATTCGTGGTGAATTAACATCGCTGCTGCTAATTAGCTATTTAAACTTCCTTCCCCAGCCCTCCTGTGTCCTGCTCGTTTTTCTCCTCTGCGTCTCAGATCTCGTTCTTTTGATTTCAGGCTGGGTTTGTTTTTCTTCTCGGCGTCTTTTTGTTTCTTTTTGCTGTTGTTGTTGTTGTTGTTGTGTTGTTTTTAAGAGCGTGAAATAATTTGGGATAGAGGGCTGCTCCTTCCTAGATTCCTTTTCAAGGGATCCTTTTAAATCCTTAAAAAAAATCCTTTTTTCCTCTTAAAGTGGTTGACCTTTCGTTTTTTGACAATACAAAGACTATGATTAATTGTATTCTTAATTAATTACAGTAAATGCATTTACACAAACACATCTTCTGCCAGAAATCGCTGCTATTTGTCCGGTTTTTCTAACATACAACACAGAATATAATTTTTCTCCGGGCATCATTTATTTGGAGTTTTCTGGGACTGCTTACCTGAATGAAATTCATGCAGTTTTGCTTTTTGCCTTTTTATTTTCAGACCTTAACTGGACAATTTGGGGGAAAAAAAAAAAAAAAGTGAAAGAAAATATTTTTTGCAATGGCTTATAACATTTTTCCCTTCTCCTGGCACGGTGGCAGCTGGGAGTGTGGCAGGAATTGGCTTGTGGCTGCTGCCAGCTCTGTTATCGCTGGTTTTTCGGAAGGATTTGCAACATCTGGGAACAATTCCTTGCCTGGCTGCCGGGAATGTGCAGTTTGCCATTGGCTGGCAGTGATGTCACTGCCTTCGCTGAGGTTTTCCCCTGCTTTTTCCTCCCCATGATCTGAGTGCCAGCAGATAATTCTTGTCCTGTTCGCGCATCAGCTTTTTAGAGCCTGTGTTTGCAATTAAAATGAATTCTGATTAATTGTCGTTGTGGGGCAGAACCATTTGACAAGGGAAGCGTCAGGGCTGGGAAATGAAAAAAGTGCCCAGAGCTGAGGCAGGGAATAAAAATCCCCAAGTGTTGCAGGCAGTAGAGATATTATAAAAGAAAGGCCTTATAAAATATGGTTTAAGCCCTGCTACTCTAGCTAAGCTAGAAGTAGCTTGTTAGTTCCCATAAAAAAAAAAAAAATAAATTATAAGAATGAACACAGCAACTCATTCTCAGAGAGAAAAATGTTTGCACCTGCATAAACAATGAATCTGTCCCGTGAGAATCAGAGAAGAAAAGATGGAAACGTATCTAGAGAGAGAGAAAATTTGATAAACACACACACTAGCCCTCACTGACCAATAAACTAAGTTTCACTCTATTGCTGAGCAATTAAGTTTAGCCCAGTGCCTTCTAATATTTCCTATAAATAGGAGATTTGTGAGTAAAGAATTGGCTTTTCTGCATAGAAAACCTCAGTCCCGCCCGCTTATTTATTACAACACCCAGGAGCAGAATCTCGTTGAGTTTCTGTAGAAAATTTCAGGTCTGATTAGAAAACTTCAGGGCTGTAGAAAATTTCTGTAGCTGGTTTCAGGGGCCAGTCTCTTCGCACTTTCTCTAAACCCTCATTCATCCCAAGCCTCATCTCAGCGTAGACAGTTTCTCGTTGCTAAAATAAACATTTCCAAAATAAACCTCCTTTCCTGAGGAGGTTTTTCTCGGAGATGTGGAGTCCTGGTGCCTTTGAGGGAATTCCTGGTGGAGCTCAGCCCTTTTCTGCAATTGCTCCTTTGGGAGCAGCCTTCGTGTGGATAATGGGCCACGGCTCTGAAGCTTTGGCTTGGGATTTGAGCTGCCTGTGACTTTATAGGAAATAATTACTTTGCAGCTCGGAGATGGATGTGGCTGTTCTGAAGTCGCTGTCAAAAATATTAAATGGCTCTTTTGGGTATTTCTTCAGTCGCTGGGATCAGCCCCTCACCTCTCCCTGAGCTCAGAGAGAAACACCAAGAGCTGCTGCTGTTCCTTCAGTGAGAGATTGTTAAATAGTGTCCTTTTCATGCTGATAAATTAATAAATATTTAGCCAGATTTGAGAGCAGAGTGCACAATGTTTGCTCTTTCCCCTCCCCAGGCTGGTTTTTGGTCTTGTGTCCTCAGCCCTGGACTCTGCACAGGCCATTCCTTGAGCTGGCTCAACGCCTGGGGGAGTTTGTTCAGATTTCTGCTGAGCTCTGGAAGAAGAGCCAGGCCTCGCCATCATTAACTAAAAACCATCAGCAAAATGTGGTGGAGAAGGGGAAAAAAAAAAAGGGAAATTTTGCTACAGAGAGGTGAAACAACTGCTCCAAAGACTGGAGATGGGGTTGGAAGTGTGGTGGTGACACAAGCAGTGAACTGAACACTGATTTGTGCAAATGACTGCCAATGTAACTGGGTTTTTTCAGCCAGATTTTTTTTGCCAGGAATGCTGGAATCCTTCTCCTTCAGAGGAGGGAAGAAAACAGGAGCTTTCAGTCAGAGGTTTGTTGCCACAGCGTGGAACTTGCACGACTCCCTGGTGTTTGTCCTCTCGGTGCTCAGAGGTGGCACTGGGGGTATCAAAAGCACCTGAGATTCTTTTCTAACATTCCACGGATCTTCTCTCTCTGATTCCTGGGAAAGGTGAGCGGGGACCGTGGTGGCAGGACCTCAGTTGTAAAAACAAACGTGGAACGAACTGAATCGGCAGCTGCAATTAGTTCCACGCTTCTTGATGAGCTTCTTGATGAACTTCTTGGTGAACTTCTTGATGAACTTCCTGCATGTGCAGCACAGGGGGAGACATCCAGGATTGCCATGGAAATGCTGTCCTTTGGGGAGGAGCCCAGCAGCTGTTCCACAGGCTCTGCACAGCCCAGAAACCAAAACCAAAACTGCTCCTGCCACTCCAAACCGCAGGGGAGGCTTGATGGGGGAAATGAAATTATCAGGGCTGGCTCCTGGCCAAGGAGCTGCTGGTAATTCTGCCTTTCTCCTGCAAAAACGCTGCGTTGTGGCAGTCCTTTTCCATTCAAAATTATGGGATGTTGGAGGGGTTTATTCCTATTAGCTTGTCAGAGAAAAGGGCAAGAATTTATCTGAATTTTCAGAGTGTCACTTGTTGGGAGGCGGGAATGACTCCAGGCTAGCACAGCAAAGCAGGAATTCCGTGTTCACCTTGCAGCCAGGGCAGTGATGTGGGAATTCTCTCAACAAGTGCACTCTGAATTTTACCTGTTTTCCCCGGAATTCTTCCTCTTCTGCCTAGAATTATTGTTCCTCAGCTGTCACTGACAAACCCTCACCAGGCTGAAGGTATTTTCATGGAGAGGGGCAGGGCTGAGCCCAGAATTCCATGGAGTTGGCTGTAATTCCACCTTTGATACGTGGGAAGAATCAGCCAGGCAGTGCAGTTGGGATGATCTTCCACCTTCTGCTGCAGAATTTCTTTTTTAGCACGACAAATGTTGTTCCCATGCTCTTTTGGGGTGTTTTTTGTTCATTTGCTCTGCAGTCAGCCATTTACATTCAGTGCTCTTGGTGAACAGGGACAGCTGAAAGTGAAGAAGAAAAGCTTTGATGAAGGGAGAGTGCTCCACACAGATCTGGACAGGTCTTTGTCTTGTTTAAACAACTTAATTGTTTAAACAACTTAATTAAACAACTTCAAGTTCTGCTTAAATCTCTGAGCTCTCCCAGATCCTGGTTATCATAAAAGCAAGATCACGTTAGACTACTTCTTTACACTCTTACACTCCTGGGTTTATTTATTTATTGTTGTTATTATTCCTCAGGGGCAAAATTTTTCACCCCAGAGGACGTGTTTAAATGAAGTGTGCTTTGTGTGGCAATGCCTGCAGCCAGCACAGCCTGGAACTTATTTTGGGAAGGTAAACATGGGAATATCTGCACTGGCCACTGCTTTATTGTGGCTGTTGTGCTTCTGATTTATTCCTGGAAGTGTGGGAGATGTTTATCTAGGATTAAAAAGCTGCTTGGGAAAAGGGGAGATGCTGCCAGTACCTTGAGTTCAAATATATCTCAGGTTCAAGTCTGGAAATGAACTGATTCAAGTTGAAAGTGGTTTCTTTTCCTCAATGCAGCTGGAAAATCAGGGATGGGTAATTCCTGCAGCCCTCTCCCCATTGGAATGGGGATGTCTGAGGCTGTTTGCGGCTCTAATCCCACTGCAGGTCAGTAAGAAATGGGTTCCCAGTGCTTTCTCCTTGAGGAAATCACACTCCAAGGAATGGCATGCACCAGGAGATGCTTTGCTGCAGTGGATTTTGCTGACCCACAGCCTCCTGCAGAATCACTTCTCTTGCCAAGACTTCTTCCTCCAGGAGCAGGGAAATGCTGCAGAGCAAATACCCCGAAATACGGAAAGGATTTGTCCTGTTGGCTCCTCCTGGAGTCAGGTGTTGCCCTCAGCAGGAAGGTTTAAAGGACATTTTTTCCTGCTCCCAAATACCTCTTGCTTGTTTTGCATTCCCAGCCCAGAGTGTGAAGGCTGAGGGAATGCACAGATCTTGCCTACACCCACTTTCAGGGCTTTTTTTTTGCTTTATTTTTTCTTCTTTTCATCCCTTGGTTTGATTTCCGTCGGTGAAAGCGCTCGCCCAGAGATTCCTCAGGGAATCTTCCAGGCTCAGAGACATCCTTGCATCTCCATAACACCAGCACACTTCCCAAACATCTCCCTTTAACTTCCCCACCTGGAAGAAAGCAGCTTTAATTACCAAGTTATTAGGAAAGCTGGTGTTATTTTTCCCTTCAGTGTTTCCTCTGTTGCTCCTGCCTTGGTGATAAGAGTTTGAATAATGCAGCTGAGTCCATGTGGTGCTGGGGAGCTGTTTTGTCTCCAGGCAGTTCCTTTTTGACAGCCTGTGTGTGTTTTCCTCCTCATATTTATGGTTTGTGCTCCTAGGAGTAATTCCCTGCATCCTGAATGCCAGTTAACCTCCTCTTCATCCCCTTCTTTAACAGCCAGCATCCCTCTGATCATTATGTTAGAATTAGTCTTTAATAAATGAACCAGTTAAGAGTTGGAATCTCTCCTGCTCTGCTTCTTCCACGGCTAAAAATAAAGGGGAGCTGAGACCTCGTTACCTCGTAGTGAAAAGTATTAATCTATATCATTAATGGAGGATTTATTTAATTAAAGACCGTTTAATCACAGTGTTTAAAGAGACTCAGCCAAGTGATGAGGTGGCTCAGGGGGTTGGTGATAAAGTCACCCTGGTCACCTCCAGGTCAAGTCTAATTCCTGTGGATCGTGGCCAGGAAATGCTGTGAGTGCTCAGTGGATTGTTTAAATATATTTTTTTGCACAGGATATGCAAAATTCTCCCATCTTAATGGGAGAATAATCTCTGTACAGTCATTTGAAATATTAACTTCACAGAATTCTCATTTCATTTGGCACAGAACTGGGCATCTGCCTTCCTGTTTGTAAATCAGAGGACTGGGACCTCTTTCTCCACTGTCAGGCTTTTTAATAAAAAATAACCACTTAATCTAACAGGTGAAGTCAGATTAAAACTGGAATTTCTAATTGGGAATCACCTTGTTCTGTTTGCAGAGACAAATTAAAAGGAGGCTTGGATCAATGCATGTTTGTTTTTCTACAGTGGTGCTTTACCCAGAGCAGGGTTCTCCTCCCCTGGGATTTAGGTTGAATTTAGATATCTTTGACTGCTTTCATCTCGCTGGTGCAAAATTGGCAGTGCCCTGCCTTTCTGGGTTAGAAAATGGAGGCAAAAATGATGATTTAATGATAAAATATGATAGAGAAGGGACCTGCTCTGGTTGGTTCCTGGGTGTACATTTCAGTCAGGAGCTTTTTTCCAACACTGGGTAAGATTTTTAAAAGATATATTAATGTCAAAACCCAAAGTGTTTTGACACAAAACACCTCTGCCTTTTTAAAAAAAAAAAAAAAATTATTTCTTTTTTGGATACAGAAAAGGAGGTGCTAGGCTGGTAGGAATCAGATCTTGGTTCAGTTTGTGATGTGGAGTCTGAATGTAACCTGATTTTCTCTGAGTTTGGCAGAACTGCTCTTCCCCTCTTCTGGTTTCGCTCAGATCCGGGGATTTTGGCTGAACACGTTGGGCCAGAGTGGAGGAGCTGGTGGGAGTTTGTGTAATTTTGGTTTTTATTTTTCTGTTGGCAGCTGGTCCTGGCTGAAAGCTCCCACTCTGACACGGGTTCCCAGTGCACCGAGAGCCACACGGACCTTCCACCACCCCTGGAGAGGACAGGAGGCATCGGAGACTCCCGGCCCCCCTCGTTCCAGTAAGACCCCAATTCCCATTTATTTCTCCAATTCTAATTCCTATTCTATCTCTCACCCTAGTTTCTCTTCCTGCTGCAAGCCAGCTGTTTGTTGTCGTGGTTATAAAAAATCAAATATCGAGGAATTAAAAGGAGGATGGGAATGAAAATCCGCTGTCATTGTTAGAGTGAAATATTTATCCAAAATATCTCATTTTCAAGCCTGCTGTGGACGAGTTAAATAAGGGAGGGAGCCCAAAATGCTCTTTGTAGTGTGTGGCTGACAAGTGATTAGTGTGTTATGTGTAATTAGGGAGGGTGCAGAGCCAGCTGAACGCTGCTGGCAGGAGGGAAAATTTCCATGAGGAATAATTCCTGCTCCGTGTCCATCCAGAGGCTGCCAGCTCCATCTGTGCGTGGCCAGACTGGGAATATCAGCTTTGATATTGGTATGTCCTGTTCCTGATCCAAGGGGAATCCTTAGGATACCTTCATTTCCAGGGAGGGCCTCGGAATTTCCACCAGGAGGATTTAAAGCAGGGCCTTGTGCTCTTAGGCTGTGTTTGGAGAAGGGAATTTAGCCTGGATTTGCCCCTTTTCCATTTTTTGGGGATGGCTGGAAGAGCCCTCAGTGTTGTGTGTGAGTCTTTTACAGATAAAAAACCTTTTAGAGGGGGTCGAGAAAAGCTGGGAAATCCTGACCCTGCCTGGGAGTGCCTTGCAAGGGCTGTGCTGCCCTCCTGTGTTCTGAACCGGCCAGAAAATAAAACCAGGCTTTTGTTTTCCCTGGCCTAAAACCTGCCTGGAGCAGCTGCAAGCTCGAGCTTTGTTTCAAAAGGTAATTAGTTTGCAATTAGGCACGAGGTTTGTGAGGCTGCTCACTGCCAGAGCTGTGGGTCCAGTGCCCTGCTGATCCTCCTGCTTCTTCCAGAGTATTCCCAAATATTGCAGAGAAAATGTGGGAATGCTCAGAGGGCTGAAGGACGTTGCTCAGGTCGTGTTTTCTGCCTCTGTTCCCATTCCCAGATAAATCACCTTCCTGCTTTCCCTCTCCTCCACTCCTTTTTCTTTCTTTTTTTGAGCTCCAGTAGAGAATCTGGCTCGTGGGGAGTTTTCCTAGACTAAAACTTGTCTTCCCTTGATGCCTTTTTGGGTTCTCCTCACAATTTCCCACAACACCTCAACATTTTACAGCAGATTTTTCTGTTCTGTTTAATTTTTTCAGACCAGAAGAGAATGTAATGATGTCCTGAGTTTAGTCCATAACACAGGGCCAGAGAATCTCAATTATTCTGCATGAAGCCCTAAATTCTGTCACTATTAGAATTTCATTTTAAAGCACACCCGCTGTAGATTTAAAGTGATAAAGAATCCACCATACTTTATTTGTTTCACTGTTAAGTTGAGCTTAACAAGTCTTCCATTGTAAAATGAACCTGAATCATGACTGTAGTCCTCTTCTGAGCTCCAGAAATTATGGAAAATCACATTTTTGAGGATTTTGCTGTGGTGGTTGTGCAACAAGAGCGACTTGTACCTTCCTGATTCCTAAATCCATGTGATTTTATTTAAATGCTCCTCAAGCTAGCAAAGATCTGTCATCTCCTTCAGTGTTGATCGAGGCCTTATATAAATAAGTGCCAGCTGAGCTGGGTCTTGTGCAATTGCACAAACAGAAATGGTGCTGGACAAGAAAGAATCCAAGGAAAAGGTGAAGCAGGCAATGCCATCCAAGGGGACGAGATCTTTATCGGAGCTGAAGTGAAAACTCCACTCCCTGCCTGACAGCGTTGATATTTTGCTTCACCGTTGATGAAATCCAAATAGAACTTGTATTTTTTTTTTCCCCTCCCTGCTGCGGGTTCTGAAGCTCATCCTGCATTTCATGCTCCATTTTTGGGGGGCATTTCAAGGAGGAATTTTGGGAGGAATTTGGTGGGGCATTAGGGGGATTTTTGGAGGGATTTTTGGGAGGAATTTGGTGAGATTGGGGATATTTTTTGGAATGATATTGGTAGGAATTTGGTGAGGCATTAGGGGGATTTTTGGAGGGAATTTGGTGGGATTTGGGGGGATTTTTTGAGGTGATATTGGGAGGAATTTGGTGAGGCACTGGGGAGACTTTGGAGGGAATTTGGTGGGATTTGGGGGGATTTTTTGGGGTGATATTGGGAGGAATTTGGTGAGGCATTGGGTGGATTTTTGGAGGGTGTCTTTTCAGAAATTTGGTGGGATTTGGGGATATNGTGAGGCACTGGGGAGACTTTGGAGGGAATTTGGGGGTATTTTGGGGTGATACTGGGAGGAATTTGGTGAGGCATTGGGTGGATTTTTGGAGGGATTTTTGGAAGAAATTTGGTGGGATTTGGGGATATTTTTTGGGTTGATATTGGGAGGAATTTGGTGAGGCATTAGGGGGATTTTTGGAGGGATTTTTGGAGGGAATTTGGTGGGATTTGGGGGGATTTTTTGGAGTGATACTGAGGTATTTTTGGGGTACCTCCCAGAGTTGGCCTGGCCACGGGAGGATTCCTGGATTTTGGGTGCATTTTTGAGAGGATTTTGGAAGGGGGATTTTTTGGGGGTTCCCAAATCCACTTTGAGCCCAGTTTGGTGATGGGGGTGCCGGGGTGAGGTGGGAGCTGTGGCCTCTGAGTTGCCTTTCCCACGTGAAAATGGAGCTGCATTTAATGCACTCAGCACTGCAGAGGGAACAAAAGCAGCTGGGAGTTATTTTTGCACCCTTTGCAATGGTTCAGATCACCTTTTGGAGGCAGGTTTGGGTTCTGAGGTGGTGCAGGAGTGGGAATTCCGAGCAGGAGTCAGTAGATGGTGCTGCTGGGATGGCCAGGAGTGACCTGAGCAATGTGTCACCCTCTCCCCTTTCCCAGCTGGGCTGGACTAAACAAGAAGTGTAAAAAAGCACTGAAACCCACCCTGGCATTTCGGTGGGGACTAAAAATGTGCCCTCAGATGTTTTCCTGAAGGACAGCCTCCATTTCCTAACTTCTGTGGTGGGCATGTCAGCGCGTTTCATTGATGCACGGAGCGTGTGGGTGTGCAGGAGCCTCTGAAATGTGGAATTGTGACGCTTCCGTGTGGTTTCACACAGCCAGGGCATTTCCAGCTGCCGCAGGAATTCCATTTTTGGTGGTTTAATGTGAAATGTGCATGCCCAGCCTCATGGAATTGTAGGAGAAGCACATCAGGGATGCTCAGTGGAGGCAGATCATGGCCACTGCACTCTTCATTGTGAAATCCCCAACAATTGCAGAGTCTGGGTGATGGTAAAAGTGTCAGATAATTTCAATTCAAATTTAATTTAAAGTTAATTCAATTTAAATTTAAGTCAATTTAAAGTTGTTTCTCAAGCTTTTATCTGTTTAATCACCGTCTCCATTCATGGGAAGGAGATGTGTGCAGTTATTGAGTGTTTTCATCTAGGCATACATTACAGTTTTTGGAAAGTCATTATAGTTATTATTGTTGTCGTTGTTATTAATGTTTATTAATAATAACATTGATGTTATTAATGTTATTAATGTCGTTGTTATAATGTTATTAATTAATTTTAGGAGTTGTTTAGGTTTTTCTTATTAAGTTTTTGTTGCTCAATATTTTATTTTTTTTTTAATTAAGCAACGATGTGAGGACTTTTAATAAAAAGCCTCCCCACTTCTTATTAAGCAGGGAGATGTGGGATTCCATTTGTTAAAGGCTGATGTTTACCAGAAAGCCCCGTAGGAAGGCACAGCTGCAGGCTGGATGATTAGAAGCCAGCTGGGAGGTGAGAGATACTTACGACTCATGGACAGAAAACTGCAGCTGAGCCAGCCTAATGGGCGCTCTTCTGTTAAATCTGGGGTTTATCTGGTTGAGACTAAAGGTATAAAAGGGGTAACTTCTGCAATGAAGCGATTTCCTTGACATGCACAAGGGGCTCTGTGCCTTTGCTCCTCCACTGCTACACCGGTGTGCTCAGGTGAGGGCGTGGCAGGCAGGAATTGCAGGTACCCAGGGCGGGAGAGAGGGGAGACCCTCGAACCAGGAGGGATTTAGGGGTCAGAGAGGAGCGGTCGCTTTCTGAGGGAGATCCTCCTCAGCAGAGCTTTGGCCCACATCAGATTATATTTTTCTCAGGTGGTTTTTGGGTTCTCTTTTCACGAGGTGGTTTTGGGGTTCTCTTTTTACCCCTGAGGTGGTTTTGGGATTCTCTTTTCACCCCTGAGGTGGTTTTTGGTTGTCTGTTCACCCCTCAGGTGGTTTTGGGGTTGTCTTTTCAGCCCTTAGAGGTTTTTTGGGGTTGTCTTTTCACCCCTGAGGTGGTTTTTTGTTGTCTTTTCACCCCTCAGGTGGTTTTGAGTTTGTCTTTTCACCCTTTGGGTGTTTTGTGGGGGTTCTCTTTTCACCCCTCAGGTGGTTTTGAGTTTGTCTTTTCACCCTTTGGGTGTTTTTGGGGGGGTTCTCTTTTCACCCCTCAGGTGGTTTTGGGGTTGTTTTTTCACCCCTCAGGTGTTTTTTGGGGTTCTCTTTTCACCCCTGAGGTGGCTTTGGGGTTCTCTTTTCACCCTTGGCGTGTTTTTTTGGGTTCTCCTTTCAACCCCTCAGCTTGAAAAAACCCAAAAACCCCCATCTTTTGGGTTCTCTTTCCATCCTCGGGGTGCTTTTTGGGCTCTCTTCCCCCCTAAGGTATTTTTTTTGGCTTCCTCTTCACCCCTCAGGTGTTTTTTGGGGTTCTCTTTTCACCCCTGAGGTGGTTTTGGTTGTCTTTTCACCCCTCAGGTGGTTTTTGGTTGTCCTTTCACCCCTCAGATGGTTTTGGGGTTGTCTTTTCCCCCCTGAGGTGGTTTTTGCTTGTCTTTTCACCCCAAGGTGGTTTTGGGGTTCTCTTTTCACCCCTCAGGTGGTTTTGGGGTTCTCTTTTCACCCCTCAGGTGGTTTTGGGGTTCTCTTTTCACCCCTCAGGTGGTTTTGGGGTTCTCTTTTCACCCCTCAGGTGGTTTTGGGGTTCTCTTTTCACCCCTCAGGTGGTTTTGGGGTTCTCTTTTCACCCCGGAGGTGGTTTTTGGGGTGGGCCCAGCAGCCCGGCCCAGTTTGCCGCGCTCACCCTCCGAGCAGCTTTGTGCCTCCCGCGCCGCCGTGCCCCCAGCTCCAGCCGCCCGTGTGGGGAGGGGAGAAAGAGCCAAATCCAGTGATTGTCCCCGTTTGTTCCGTGACAGCCCCAACGCTGCCAGCAGCAGGGATGGCCTGGACAACGAGACAGGAACGGAGTCCGTCATCAGCCACCGGCACGAGCGGCACCGGCGCAGGAACCGCGAGGGCCACGAGGACGGTGAGTCCTGCCCCAGGATCCCTGGGGGAGGCTGAGCTGGAACA
>VYZR01014394.1:2909-34011 GCA_013400675.1 Oxylabes madagascariensis
TAAATAGTAAGGCCCAGAAGGAAATCCCGTTCTTTTCAGTTTAGCTGAGCTTTGCAGTTTATTTGAATTAGAGAGTTCAACCTTCAGTTAATTCAGCATCATTCCTTGTGTTAGCACTTGCTTTCAGTCAAGTTTTTCTGTTCTGTCTCAGTTGTTGGTTGAAATTGAAGAAATAAACTACTTGGTTTGTTTTGAAGTAGGACACTTGGCATTGTCACCCACAGGAATTGATGCTCAATTCACATCACAATTGATTTAAAAATTTCAATTATTGTCTCTGTTTGGGCAAGCACCTCTTGACTTGTTATGCAGCAGATTATTGCTAGAGTATCCCATGTCTTTGTATAAAATAGACTGGCAGAGCCAAGTTTAGGATGTTTCTCGTGTCCTTACTTATGTGAGAGGGATCTCTGCTGATAATATACATAATGTATTGACTCTCTCTCCATGAGTTAAATACCAGATGCCAGGGTGTTCAGTCTATTCTGTACTGATATTTTTTTAGAGAACAGATGATGACGCAGTGTATTTTCCTGGATCTGTTCTCATCTGAGAACTCGCTACTTTAAAGAAATTTTGCTGAATTAGAGCCCTTAAGCATTACTTTTGCTTGAAGGTGGTCTGCCTTTTGATAAAAGTCCAGGATTAGGAGGGAAAACTGGGTTGTCTTTCTTGCTGTCATAGGTTGGTGACCTTTGCAGATTGCATTAATAAAGCTTGCTGTGGAAGATTTCATAGAGGAGCTCAAAGCTTGCTGTGGAAGATTTCATAGAGGAGCTCAACTCTTACAGTGTAGCCCAGCATTTTAGCATTTTGTACTCTTTGAAGACTGATGTTATTAAAAACTTCTTAACAAGAGTTTAGATTCTGTGTGACTTTCCCATCAGGAGCTCTGCTGAGTAATCTAAAAGTCAAGTTATTTCTGCTGTACAAGTAGTCCCCACGTTCTCCAAGGCATAGCTGACCTTTGCAGCTCTGTATGCTGCCTCCTGGTGAAGGGTTTGCAGCTGGACCTAGCACTTCTATTGGCATGTAGCCTGGAAGGGAATCCTGCCTACAGATCCATCACTGTATTGACTTTGCAGAGCTGGCAGGCGTAAAAAACCCCAGTGACATGTCAGAAAGAGGAGTAGGTAGAGCTTCTCCTCATACAGGATGTGGTTTATGATTTAAGAGATGCCTGTGTCTTGGAGATGCTTTTAAGAATACTTAGACTGGAAAAGATGAAACTAGAAGGAAGATTTTTCTGCTTGAGTTAATGCAGTAGGGGTTAATTAAGGGGATTAATTCAAATTAATTAAATTAATTTTTGTCTTTACAGAGTAAAAATCTGAAACTGATACTGGTTGATGAAAATGTTTTTGTGGAGTTTGTACATTGCTTTGGTTTTCATTGTTGAATTTTTTTGGTTTTTTTAGTTCACTTCTTTGTTAAAAACAAACACTTGATAGGCATTTAATGTATGTAATCCTTAGCATAAGACAGAGATTGATTTATGGAGAAGATTCCAGGCGTGGCATACAAACACAAATCAGATGCTTTAGACAAAGAATTAGGTGTCTTAAAAGCGTGACAGTTTCTCATTTCAAATTGTGTTGACAGGTGGGCCCTAAAGCGCTTGCAGAAGTTACTACCTCATCTTTAATCTTTGTACAGTTTGAGTTCATACACACATGCATAGACTCATCCATATCCTCATGGCTTGTCTCTGTTTTTTTCTATGAGTATATCAAAGGTTCACAAAGATAACAAGTTTTGTGTTCTTGCTGTTTAAGGCTTTTTGGTGTCCCTGGATGACTTTTACATACTAGGCAGCGGCTTGGTAATGTTGCAGACTACCAATAGTGTTTTCAATGAAACCCTTATTAAGCAAGTGGTGCCTGAATCCTTGTTAGCTTGGCAGAGAGTCCGCATTGCCAACATGATGGCAAATGATGGCAAAAGTTGGGCAGAGACCTTCTCGAAGTGCAACTCTGGTAAGTACACCTTCATATGCGTCTTAGGAAAAAAGATGTGTTCCCTCTATCTCTTGCACTTGTTTCCTTCCCTTGGCAGGATATGTAACTCTCTCTGTTCTCATACCCAGGAACCTACAACAATCAGTACATGGTTTTAGACCTGAAGAAGGTCAAGCTGCAGAGGAGCCTTGATGATGGTGCATTGTACATTGTTGAGCAGATCCCAACCCTTGTGGAGTATTCTGACCAAACAAATGTTCTCCGGAAAGGTAATAGTTCCTATAGTAGTTACTGGCTTAGGAAAACCAACTCTTTATGCCAACTGAGAATTGTGTTTTGTACCAGGGAAGGGTTTGTTGAACACTAGTCCTGAGTTTAAAGTAAGGAAGCCTTGTGTGAGCAACCCTAGGCTTTGCGTGAGCAACCCTCTGTAGCCGTGTCAATTGCAATCTATTCATTTATCTAGTATGCTGTGGCAGCAATGCAGTGAGCATCTGTGTCTCCTAGAAGCAGAGGAGGGAAAAATAGACTTTGTCTCCTTGCTTGCTTGCATCCTTGCCTTTTTTCTGGTATTATTTTGCCCCGTCGTAGAGACCAATGAGGGAAATGTGAAACCTGTTTGGAGCTAAAGTACTAAATAACTGTGGGCTGTGTGATGCTGTGGGCTACTTGAAATGATTGTTGAGTGGGTCACCCTGCAAGAAGATGAAATTTTGAATGCCAGAGAAGTTCTATGTTAAATTCATCTCCTGAACTTTTCTGGATCTCTGTTTTCTGATAAATATTTGCTCTTTTAAAGGTTGTTTAGTTCCCTAGCAAGACTAGCAACAACTTGATGGAAAACAAACAAAAATCTTGGTGAAGCAGAACACTCAACTGTCCGGTTTAATTTGCAAGTGTTCACTAGACACGTACATCATCAACAAAAAGCCTGAGCCTTAAGTGTGTTTGGTGCTTTGTGCACCCTCCCCATATCACATGCTGAGGGGATAAATTGATGAATTGCTCATCATCTAAATGATGGGAAATTTGTCTGTGTTGGCACCTGGGGTTGTTTCCCTTTGAAATTTTTCCTTGTGTCTAGCTGCTTGAAAAGTTCTGGCTTATGCCAGGCATTGCCACATTGTCAGTATGGTTTTATAAGATACTTCTTATTGATAATTTGGAAAAGTCCCTTAACTCCCTCTTATGCATCTCTGTCTCTTTTGGCTTCCTTTGCCTTGGGCTTCTCAATGCTATGTTGTGTGTGGGGTGCAGGCAAAGAAGCTGATAGAGATCTTCTAGCTCTGGCACTGGAAATACTGCAACCCCATCATGGCAGTGCTATATTGGTGCAGAGAGGCCAGGCTTGGCAGGTACCCTGAGTTCCTTTTCAGCAATGATTTTGGAGCAGCTGTGTGGTATTCTCTGTAGGACTGAGCCCAACTCCTGGGGTTGGGTACACAGTGACCACTTCTATCCTCTGAGATGTTGTAGGTGCTCTGTTCTCTAAGGTGGCAGCATGTATTAGAGGTTACGCATTACTTCACACCTACAGTGTGTCTTTTCCCAGATATCTAAATGTACCTTATGCATATTGGATAACAGAGCAGTCAGTCTCTGGGAGTTTAAACATTAGAAGGACAGCCTTCAACACACAGGGTGGGCTAAGCACTGCCAAAGTGCATTTTTGGAGACCTCAGCTGCTGTAAGCAGCAGATTTGAACTCCTCCATGCCATGCAGAACACCAGACAAATCCGGTAAAGGCCCCTGCCCTGTTCCCAGGTGTTTGGAGCAGCTCAGGTAAAGGAGGTTTATCTTTCTCAAGAGCAATGCTGGCTTAAAGTCTTTGTAGAATAGCTGACCCTGGCACACTTCGTCATTGCCATGTAGCTGGTGTCCCAAGATAATGCACTTTGGGCACTCTAGTTTGGTCAGAGTGAGTTTGCCACCAGCATTGGCTTTTTAAGTCTCTTTGAAGCATAAACCTGGAAACAACAGAGAATGAGAATTGAAATCTCAGGTGAACAAAGGCAGGTATTACTGTAGTAAGCCTTGTGTTGAGGAAAAATGAAGCATTTCCTTATACAGGTTTGAAAATTGATGGATTTTTTTTCTTTATGGCTTCTGTCATCTTTTTTTGTTGGCCAGCGCAGATGAGGTCTCAAAACCAGGCATCTCTTACGTTGCCCTTTTCAGGCAAAGATGTCCAGGTGCTTTCTGCATATTGACAAAGAAAACTCAGAAATCCTTTAGAGGCGGTGAGGGAAGGCAACACTGTCTCATGTGAAGGAATAGGTCACAGGAGTAGGCTGCAGTTCATGTTTCTTGATGACGAATGAGTAATACATCAAAAGCAACACATCAGAGCAAAACCTGGGATCTGAGTGTCTTCCACCATATGTGCAATATTATTACTGCTCTGTCTCTCGATATTGCTGATACTTTTTGCTCTCAAAGGGCAGAGGGGGAAAGCATTTTGATTCAGGGATTTTTTGCTGCCTTCATGTCATCCCTTCCTTTCAACCTCACAGTCTCTCTTGACTTGCTTTTTGTCACTGTGCATCCTGCCAGGTTTCACTGGCTTATAGCAGCCCTTGGGTAAAGCCTGGCTTAGGTTGACTGCTGCACTCTCTGCATGGGATTTGCAGTCTTGCAGAACCTGAGACACAGAAGAACACTTGCTGGAGGAGAACTTCAATAGCTTCCTCTGTTTTAGCAATTTTAACAAAAAGTTTTTCCAGGTGGGAGAAAGAGGTTATATGTACGCACTGTGTTCATGTGAGACAATAGCTCCTTTTGGAATCACAGCTAAACCTTACTGGTTTGGAAGCTGATGTATCCATATCCTCTGGCCTGTGTTATTAGAGGCTGACAAGTTGCTCATTTCTGGAGGACATCTGTATTACAACACAGCCTGTACACAACCTGTTTCCTTCAGGTAGGCTCTAAGTAAGTCACGTAAGCGAATGGCAGCAGACAAGATATTCCTGTGTTCCCTATCCTAGGCAGCACCCAAGCTAGTGATGCTTCCACTCAGACAGTGTTCCAGTGCTTATGCTGTCTGCGTATCCTTCAGGAAGTTTGGTTTGTATTTGTGTGTTTTGCTCCCAGTGAGTGCCAGTTGACTTTCTTGAGCATCTTGCACCAGACTCCTCACACTGTGCGAGGCTGATCTTAATATGTGGAGACCTGCTGTCGTGGTTTGAGCAGGAAGTGAGTTTTCAGGAAGTTACAGGGTACGTCTACGTGAACTTCCAGGGGTTAAATATCAGAAACTCCCAGGGAACCTCCCTTTTCCATCCAGGCAGCTGAACAGGTAACAGGGCCGGTCCTGGTCCGCCGTGTGGCCCCCGGGCCTGGCGGCCCGGCCGGCCCTGCTGCCCCTGCTGGGGGGGCCAGCCCGGGACCGGTCGTGCTCTTCCCACCTGCCCACATCGACTGCTGGCAAAGCAGAAAGACAGGCTGCAGCTCAACATCCAGCGAACTTTTCCAGCTTAACCTCCGAGCTAGCCAGTGTCAGGGGAGTCCAGGGGTCCCCGGGAGTCCCTGGGAGCAGCCCAGTTTGGGCTGGGCCCACCCTGTTGAGACCTAGAGGGTGGGCAGGTGGCATTTATAAGTATTTTTAATGATTCCTGACTGCGCGGACGCTCGGAGCTCCGACTTTCGGCTCTCCCCCCAGCTCGGCCTTGAAAAACTGACAATGATAAGCCGCAGCAGCCAGCTGAGGAAGAGAGCAGACCTGGGCAGATTTAACTCTTTCCTAGCAAGATGAAGCTTTCAAAACTCCAGCTTTTTTCCCTGAGAGAGAGAAAAGGACAGAATGATTTGAAACGTAGAACGACAGCATGATGCAAAGTCAGTGAAAGAACTGATGTGATTTTTTGGAAGAAGGGATTTGAGGCAGTGGACATTTCTGGACTTCTCTAGATGTAAACCATGGAGAAAATGGACCTGTTTTGTAAAAGCTGTTTGGGGGAATGCTGGTTCTAGTCAAGGATGGTGGACTGTTGTACTTGAGATTTCATTGAGAATGTTGTAATAGTGAGTCCCCCGCTCCTGGGATAAAAGGAGGTCTCTTGGATGGAGACGATTTCAGAGATAGAAGAAGAGAATCTTTGTTGTAAACTAGAGGAGGCATTCTTAAACGTTACCCCAAATGTG
The DNA here is from genome assembly GCA_013400675.1 of Oxylabes madagascariensis. Taxonomy (NCBI): domain Eukaryota; kingdom Metazoa; phylum Chordata; class Aves; order Passeriformes; family Timaliidae; genus Oxylabes; species Oxylabes madagascariensis. Next base: position 9,012 of record VYZR01014394.1, read on the forward strand.
CTGAGGGGCCCATGGGTAGTCGTGGGAAAGGCTGCTGATGGGTGGGATGGCACAATCTGCAAGATTCCGGGCGGTTGCAGATTTGTGACACTGGGAGCCACCAGACCCTTTTTTTTTTGGTGGCAAGTGTCTCCATGGGACACTGGAGAGACTGCGCTCCCAAAGTGATGAAAGATTATGTTTAAATGGTGAAACTGACTGAAAGTCATGGTTTGTCTCTCTGTTGGTTGTGGGAAAGTGAACAGTTGCTGGGAGAAGAAGAGGGGTTTTGAAGTTTCAATTTTTCTTTTTTCTTTTTTTTTCCTTTCATTCTTTTAGTGTGTGTGTTAATAAAACTTACCTGTTCAAACTTAAGTTGGGCCTGTTTTGCCTTTTCTCTCCTAATTCCATCTCACAGCAGTAAAGACACTCAATTTGGCAAACGAGATTTGGCGAACGTGAAACCACAACACCTGCATTTACCAGTGCCTAGACAGTAAAATCTCTAAGCCAAATCCTGATGTGTGTGATTGGAGAATGAACAACTTCATTGTTGGAATGGGAATGTTGGTGGATTGGAGAATTGGGAATTGGGAATGTTAGTGCTTTGGAGACAACTTGAAAAAGTGCTACTCTTGGGCCTAGATTATGTTACATACTTGCTGCCTAAAAAATAGAAAAAATTAAATGTTAAGGTATAGATATCTATTCTTACTTATTCAGGACTTCCTGTACCCAGATTCTGACCTGGAAGGTCTCCTGGCTCTTTACAAGACCTTTCCACAGTGGTCTTCTTTTAGGCAGTTTTATGTCACCTACCTAAAACTCTTCTCCAGAATCCTGCCTGGCATCCTTTGCTCTTCAGAGTTAACAAAACTGCAGGATTGCTTTTGAAAAAGTTAGAGTAAGGCTCTGCTCTGCTAATCAATCACTTCTTAACCTTCAAAGGCAGCTACTGGCAAATATACAGCAATTCCCTATCTTTCTTTATCATTGTGTGTGTGTGGTGGCCTGCCTCTGGTTCACCCGAAGTAGCTCTGTGATCTACATGTATTTGTGTGTGTCAGTTCCTTCCTGACATCTCAGCATGGTGTGTTGTTCTGCTTTGCTGAGATGGGAAGGGGGCAAAACCAGAGTGACTTCAGGCCTCTCATTGTGAAGTTTGGTGGAGGTAAACGATCTTGCAGTACTTTGAGGTTCATCAGGGAAACATCTGCAACAGGGCTGTAGCCATGCTGCATGTTCAGGCTCCTGCAAGTCTGATCTCAGCTGTTTTGCAGTATGAGTCCTGAGGGTGGAAGTCTGGGGGTGGGTTGCCTGGACACGCACAGTCTCCAGTGATGTTACACTGGGAGTCAACCCTGGTCATGCCAGTGACTGTTGCCTGATTGTGTTCAAACCAGTTTTCTGTGTTGTTCCTCAACATGCTGCTAAGGCAATGCAACATGGAAAATTATTTATTTTCTTTTCTGATACAAGCAGGAGCATCCAGCTTTTCCTAGTGATTACCAGATTTGTCTCTGGCAGGTTACTGGCCTTCATACAATATCCCTTTCCATGAGAAGATTTACAATCTCAGTGGATATGCATCATACGTTGTCAAGTACGGCATGGATTTCTCCTATGAGCTTGCTCCAAGAGCAAAAATCTTCCGTCGAGACCAGGGCAAGGTGACCAACTTGGAAAGCATGAAGTACATCATGAGATACAACAGTAAGACACATGTTTGTGTGCTGTGGAGCTGATCTTAATAAGCAGTGTTATTTTTATTTCTTGGATTATAATGGGAAGCTGCAGCTTCACATACAGATCAGTTATATTGTCGTAAATGTAGAATACACACAAAGCAAAAAGATAGCACTAGCTTACTTCAGAGGTAGGAAACTGGGCTAAAATTTCTCTATCAAGAACAAGGCCCCTTGGACTTGTTAATTGACTTTCCCAGAAAGCTTCTGATTCCAAGCGAGTACTCCAAGAGACTTCATGGACTACTATCACCTAATACATTTACAGCCTGTCAATCTTGAAAGCCTTAAATCCTAAGCTACAGTTAGGTGTGATCAGACCAGAGAATTTAATGTAAAACTTAAGGTCTTTTTTCATGTTCAGGCAAATGGTCTTTTTCAGGTGGGATAGAGTTAATTTTCTTAGTGGTTAATACAGTACTGTGTTTTGGATTTAGTATGAGAATAATGTTGATTGTTTAAGTGTTACTTAAACTCTGATGTTTTAGTTGTTGATAAGTCAAGAACTTTTCAGTTTCCCGTGCTCTGCCAGCGAGCAGGTGCACAAGAAGCCGGTAGAGCATGGCCAGGACATCTGACCTGAAGTGGCCAAAGGGATATNTGCTGCTAAGGCAATGCAACATGGAAAATTATTTATTTTCTTTTCTGATACAAGCAGGAGCATCCAGCTTTTCCTAGTGATTACCAGATTTGTCTCTGGCAGGTTACTGGCCTTCATACAATATCCCTTTCCATGAGAAGATTTACAATCTCAGTGGATATGCATCATACGTTGTCAAGTACGGCATGGATTTCTCCTATGAGCTTGCTCCAAGAGCAAAAATCTTCCGTCGAGACCAGGGCAAGGTGACCAACTTGGAAAGCATGAAGTACATCATGAGATACAACAGTAAGACACATGTTTGTGTGCTGTGGAGCTGATCTTAATAAGCAGTGTTATTTTTATTTCTTGGATTATAATGGGAAGCTGCAGCTTCACATACAGATCAGTTATATTGTCGTAAATGTAGAATACACACAAAGCAAAAAGATAGCACTAGCTTACTTCAGAGGTAGGAAACTGGGCTAAAATTTCTCTATCAAGAACAAGGCCCCTTGGACTTGTTAATTGACTTTCCCAGAAAGCTTCTGATTCCAAGCGAGTACTCCAAGAGACTTCATGGACTACTATCACCTAATACATTTACAGCCTGTCAATCTTGAAAGCCTTAAATCCTAAGCTACAGTTAGGTGTGATCAGACCAGAGAATTTAATGTAAAACTTAAGGTCTTTTTTCATGTTCAGGCAAATGGTCTTTTTCAGGTGGGATAGAGTTAATTTTCTTAGTGGTTAATACAGTACTGTGTTTTGGATTTAGTATGAGAATAATGTTGATTGTTTAAGTGTTACTTAAACTCTGATGTTTTAGTTGTTGATAAGTCAAGAACTTTTCAGTTTCCCGTGCTCTGCCAGCGAGCAGGTGCACAAGAAGCCGGTAGAGCATGGCCAGGACATCTGACCTGAAGTGGCCAAAGGGATATTCCATACCACTGAACACCATGCTTATTGTGTAAACTGTGGGAATTGGCTGGAAGGGGCTGATCACTGCTCAGGGATGAGTATTGCATTGGTCAGCAGGTGGTATTGTGAATCACTTGGTTCTCTCAGGGTTTATTTCTCTTGCCCTCCCTCTCCTTTTTAATTTTTATTATTAACAATTCAGTTATTGAAATTGTTGTTATCTCAACTCATGGTTTTTACCTTTTTCTGATTCTTCTCCCCATCCCATGAGGAGTGGGATTTGGAGGGATGTGGATGAACAGTTGTGTGGTACTTAGTTGCCAGCAGGGGTTGAACCAGGACAGTAGGTAATGCTCTGTTTTCTCCTGACAGGGTCCTCCTTAACTGGATTAAACCCAGTTTAATTAACTTCTGGCTAAGCCCATCTCAAAGTACTGATAGCTTTAGATGGTATATTTTTGTTCCCAATTATAGGGAGCTTGCTGATTACTGGGCTTGAGGTTTGGGAGGCCTGTCCCAGGGTAGAGTATTGTTCCTGTCTGGGCTGTGAGTAACAGCATGCTCATAGATGCTGAGCTCACCACCTTCCCCTCCTGGCTTGCAGCTACTGCAGCAAGTGTTCAAAGGTTTTGCTCCTTGACACTTATTTTAATCCAGAACAGGAAAACAAAGGCTCTCATTGCTGCATTTCCTGCTCTCCCAACCCCCCCTTCCCCCCTCAACCTGTCACTTCCATTTCTCTCCTGACAAAGTTTCTACAAGCTTTTGTCATGTGGAATTTCATCAGGTGGAATTGCAGATATTTGTGGTTAGAGGTTGGCAGTGGTGCCCCTGGGATGCAGAAGTAGCTTTATGGTCTCGAATTAGGAGCTTGTCTACTTAATGCTGACCTGTAGCCGGTACCTAGGGAGAAGCACAAAAGCAATGTGACAGAGTGCAGTTACTCAGCTTTTAGTGGCTCCAGTTCTTCGCATCAGCTTTTTGTGAGGGAGATAACTTTTTTTCTTTTCTTCTGCCCTTCCCACCACATTTCACCCCAGACTATCAGCGTGATCCTTATGCTGAACACAATCCTTGCAACACCATTTGCTGCCGGGAAGACCTGAGTCCTTCTTTACCAGTGCCTGCAGGCTGCTATGACTCCAAGGTAAGTTACCTCAATTTCAACATATGCTGAATATTTGCTGTAACCTGTTTGTGCTCCTGGCAGACCTGTAGCATGTTTCCCTGCACCAGGGCAAACATGGCCAGGCATGTCTGTTCCTTCTTTTCATGCTGTCGCAGTGCTTGGGTACCTCCTCAGATGGGAATTTTCTGCAGAGTCTGATTTCTTGTCCCTGACATCAGTCCTGGCACAGTGGCAGAGGATACAGGGGGAGGTGTATGAAACAACTCCATGGGAGCTTGTGGTATTCAGGGCTCAAAGCCTTACAGCAGGAAATGGCTCTTCAGCTCACTCAGGGAAGGAGACTGTTTTACAGCCTCTGCCTTCTGTTCATTAGGACTCTGTGAGTGCCTCCCAGAGCCCACAGAAATGTGGTTGCAGTCTCACTTTAGGTTTACATTTACAACAGCCTGGCTCTCTAGTAAGCCACGCCTCTCTGCAAAACTGCTTTCTGAAAAGTTTGGTGAAGATCACTTTGCATTTTAGGGGGATGTGGGAAAATCCTTAGACGCATTGTCCTGGAGAAAGCAGCATTTGTTTTAGGCAGGTTATATGGTATTTTCACTGTGAAGAGCAATGCCCAAGTAAGCAGCTATGCAGCCCTGGTGTGCTGAGAATTTGTACAGTATTTCATCCTGTGGGCTCCAGCCTGCTGCATTTCTGGATTATGAGTTTGGTTGCCAGGATGGGCCTGGAGAGGCTGTTTTGGTACCTCCATTGCTGTGTCCAGCCAGCTGGGTGTTGCAGTGGACAGTAGTGGGAGACTCCCAGAGCTGGGTAATACAAGAGGAATGCAGAAAATGGCTTTGTCGAGGAGTCTGGTAAGGGAGTGGTCAGTGCATGCTGCAGCACCTTAGCCAGTATGGTTAGGCAAGGGGAATGGGCTGGGCTGGAACAGGGGGCCTAAGAGGGTCATTGAAAGAAATAACCCAGAGCACAGGCCAAACATGTTCTAGTTATAAACTCTATAGACAAATGTAGTGTTTGAGTTTGGGAAGATGGGGCAGGCTGGAGACCTCTTTGGAAACAATGAAGGAACAGCGCAGAGCCTGGGTAGCTGTTAACTCTGTGCTGCCTTTCTCCATTCCCGAATTACCCTGACATGCCCCAGGGGATGGTCCAAGTGCTCAACAGACAGCAGAGCTTAGGGCAGACCCCCTCATCTGCCTGCTGCAGCCCCATAAAACCAGGGAGGGTTGTCCTGAGGGCAGATGCTCTGGCTCTTTCCGCCTGGTTAGTGCAAGGGCTAGAAGACGACTGGCTGCTGCGTGGCTGGAGATGCCTCTGCGCAGGGGAGGAATTGCTGCCTGTGTGTGTTTCCCTCTGCTCACTTCCCTCACCTTATTATCAAATCTCCCAGAGCTGTTCCTGCTGTCTGGGATGGCAATGTGTCAACCCTCACGCTGCCCTTTTGCCCCAGGTTCCTGTCCTTTGTTCCAGGTATCGGATTTCCGCCTGGCTGCAGCATTCACAGCCTCTGCCATCAACGGCCCTCCGGTGCAGGGTGGTCTCCCCGTCTTCAGCTGGAGACGGTTCAACCGCACACGGCACCAAGGCCTGCCGGAGTCATACAACTTTGATTTTGTCACCATGAGGCCGATCCTGTAAAACCAACATCAATATCTACAACTGGATTTTTTTTAAATGGAAATTTTATTTCTTGTGTAATAAATTTACCTAGATGTCCACCTGCCTTCCCATGTCCTGCCTGCTAGGCACTTTGTACTGATACTGGCTGCTTCACTGCAGCCCAAAGCATGTTCCTTTCTTCTGAGCTGTTTGGTTGGCCCTTCCTTTGATTAGGATTGGTGAGAAGCAGGTGGCACAGCTTTCTGTTGATCTGAGCCATCATCACAGCTGTTCCCAGAGCAGGAGTGAGGAGCAATGCCACCAGTGAAAGTCATCTGTTTCTAGTAGCAACATGGGACCAGTCTCCAGGGCTGGGCTAAGCCAGGTGGCTGCTTTGGGCCATGATGGCCTTACTTCAGTGCTGGCTTGATGTCTGCCTTTTGTCTGAGTAGTGTGCTGCAAGTTGCTTCCCATCAAGCATGTGTTCTCCATGGCAGATCAGTCTGTTCTGTACAGGATGTGACTTTTAGTGGCATTGTCAAGACGTCCTTTGTGTGGCCAAAGCAGCTGGCAATGTCAGGCTGCAAAAGAGCATGAAGGGAAGCAGCCTGATGCTTTGGAAATGCCCATGCCCCAGGCTGCAGGGACGGAAATGTGATGCAATGGATCTCTTACAAGGGATCTCTGTCTTGAAATAGATCAGCCCGTGCAGTTGCTCAGTGCCATCTTTGCCTGCTCTCTCAGCAGTGGTAGGGGAATGTGACATTGAGATGGCTGTGAGGGCCAGGGCTGTGCACATTACTCTTTGTAACCTGTGTTTACACCAAGCAGTTGAGTCACTGGGCTGTTTTGTGCTTGATGTTCTATGTGTAAAGTAAAACAAAACAACCAGCTCCTTCCTCATGTCCTTGATGGTCCAAGCTAAACAGTGCACAGCACTGCCCTATGTTATGAAGGTGAAGAATGATGAGCAGTGTGAGGTTTTAATGAAGCCTCTGGAGTTTAGCTTGTGTGATGGGGAAGTGAGAAAGTTACAGCCATATGGGTGAGGTTCTACCTAAATATTTGGCTGTCACAGTAAGGGTGATTTTTGCCAAGGGAAGAGAGAGACCAGAAGTTACAGCTGTTGTTGACGATGAAAAAATCCATGAAGGAATTGATTTGTTTGCTGCGGCAGGAGATAAGTGTGAGATGCTGTGTGCAGAGACCTCCTTCATGTGGTGGTAGAGCCACTGCCACAGATTGGATTGAATTGACCTGGATTGAACAGGCTGCAGCAGGCATTAAGGAGGACACTTAAGGAATGGAGCTGGGTCACGAAGAGCAGTGCAAGGATCTGAGCTGCCAGCAAGCAGAGGACCAAGAATCAGCAGCTTGTTTGAAACTGGAAGCACAGAGGGGCTGGAGGATGGCTTGACTTCACTGTCACTTCACTCCTAGACAATGCACCAACATTGCAGGATGTATTTACTGCTTTTTCACACAGTTTTATATAAAAAATACAAATGGAGGAGTACTTTAAAAGTTGGTCCCCAGAGACCAGGAAATTGCCAATGGACGACTGCAGTGAACAGTGTTCTTTACCCAGGGCACTGCTAGATACTTCCACCTGCAGGAAGTGGAGCTGTGTGGCACCTGTGGTGGGCCCATGACATGACAAATATGCCTGGAAATGGCAGCTCTGCCTTTCTCTCACCTTGAGCTTCCTATCCTGAGGTATGACCTGCTTTGTGCTCCAACCCCGAGTTGTGGGAAAACAGAGCTCTACTTTTGAGAGTCCCTTTCTGTAAGTAAGTATTTACACCAGTGGGACTTTGTGAGCCTTTGGACTCCCATCCATGTGACTGTGACTTTTTTTTTTTTTTGCCTTTAGTTGTGCTGCTAAAGGCTGCTGCATTCCTCTTGCTGTGCTGTACTTTGTGCTTCCTTTGTTGCCAGGCCAGCCAGGGTTCATCTGCCAGTCCTGACCACAGCAACCAGGTCCAGCTCCTCTTCCCTACACAGCTGCATCAGTGACCAGAGGAGGCTTCGATAGAGTTGCATGGCCCTGTAGGCAGGTGCAAAAGAACTGACAGCTGCATGAAGTTTAAAGGTCTCTTTGAGTATCTTATTTCCTTCTGCAGATCCCATTTGGAATAAAGAAAAGGAAGGTATGCTCTAAGCAGAGGATTTGTGGCAGAAGTTGCCACCTTTTTTCACACCCTGCTTCTAGGTTTTTCCAAGTCCTGTGGCTTCTGACTCTTTTAACTTCAGGTTTCCAGGTTTGGCTGAAGAGGGACTTAGTTGGTGGGAAGATGGAAGTGGCAGGTGGTTGTGATAAATCTCTCTTACCATAGTGAAAATTCCTCTTCAGTCAATGCCTAGAGGACATGACTCCTCTTAGCAGGACCATCAAAATTGTCACATATGATGCAAGTTTTCACATGCTTTACCATTCCCCTTTTCTGAAATTCAGTAGCAAACTCACCCCTCCTGGTTCTAGTGGTCATACTCTGCATAGCCTCAGTCTAACAGGGGCCACAGTCTGTCACAGCATCCTTTCTCTGTAGCAGGAGACATCTGGGCAAGGTCTTATCAGTGCCTGCCCCGGCCAGGCTGCACAATATTTCAGGGAGAAACCAACAGCACTCCTTTGGCAGTGTCTTGGTGCTGTGCCGCTGGCTCAGATTTGCTTACCGGCCAACTGCTGAGGTTTTCTCAGTTTCCTGAGTAGGAGCGTCAGTGGTGTGCAGAAATGGACTTTGTTGTTTGTACATTCGGCTCTGGGGCTGTAGCACCTATTTCCAGACCTACCATGGAGTGTGTACCAGAGCTACCCTGCAGCAAAGTGAGTGTTCTGCATGTTCAGATTTGCACTTTGCTTTTCTTCAGCAGGAACCTCAATTACAGCAGTGCTTAAGCAGAGTAGCTATGCTGTATTTGATGATAAAACATAGATTCTGCACTATGTGCAGTACGTATGCTCTTATTCTAACTAGGCAGTTTGAGTAATTCTGGACTTTCAAGTGGGATTGTGCTGAGGTATCACATCACAAGAGTGAGTCCATCATCTTCTGGTCAGTGACTTTAAGCAAATCTTAGTAAGCGCATGGAAACTAATTATTACCGTCACAAATTAATTATATACCCTTGAAGAAGAGGCTCAGCGCTAACTCAGGGTAGGCTTGTCAGTAACTCCATGTTCTAAGTACTTTGAGTTCTCTACAATTTGGCAGCAGAGTTGGGTCTAAGAGGCAGATTTTCCCAGAATGCCTTCTAGTCCAGCTGTTTACTGGTCCCAAACGAGTTGCACAACATCTGTCATGGCACTGTTTCTGGCTTCTACCCTTGAAGCAGCTGGGTGGGGTGCAGAGCCCTTCATGATACCTGCACTGAAACACACTTTTAGTAATCCTGATTTCATTATCCCTGAGTGATGCACTTCATGCTGTGCACAGGTGAGTGGGCCCTCATGCTTGAAGGGTCCTCTGAAAAACTCCGGTACTTTGTCCAAAGCCTCTTGCTGAAAGAATGACCATTGCTTCAGAGGTCAAATCTGACATCTTGGAGAGCAAGGAGAGCAGCACCAGCAACTGGATTTCCATTCCTTTCTTCATCTGAGGCAACTTTGGGGTGCAAGTCACTTTATTCTGTCTGTCCATGACAGAAGTGCATGGAAGGCACCTTTCCATAAGTTACAGCATTGCTTTGGTTTTTTGCTTCTGTGAGGGCAGCACCATGCAGCTGACTGCCTGGAAACGACCAAGAGCCTTGCTGCTTAATGTTACTTGAGCAAGGTCGCAACACCTCTGAAAAGGAGGAGCAATCTCTGGGCTCTTTTTTGAGAGTGTGCCTCTTGAGGTGTCAGGAACTAAGCACAGATGACTCAAAATGTTAAAAACCCAGTAGTTTTATTTCAAAGTATAAATTCCAGGCTTGTCAGACAAAACCCCACTACAGTTAACACAGACACACACTAATCTACAGTATATACAAAAATGGGGAAAGCTGGCAACTGTTCAGTTTAAGTTGGACATTAAATCGGTCCTACATTTTTTCTTTTGTATTTACAAGTTCATCTGCAAAACAAAACAAGAAATGAGATTTGGAGTTTTCCAACAAAGGATTTTGCACATTTGACTTCTGATAGCCAATAAATTACTAAAGCTGAACAGGAATCCCTGAACAACTACTACTCAGCTATCTTATGTACAGTTACACCCTATCAATTTAAGACAGCAGTACAAATATATATATGTGTGTGTATGTATATATATGTGTGTGTGTATATACACACACATCAATACATATATATATATATATTTAGGCATATGTATATGTATATAAAAGAGAAGAATCCTCAGCCTGCCTAAAGAGACATGTCTTTTTTAACTTAAAAGGGATGCAAAGGAAGATTCATTGATTTGTTTTCTCCTAGCTATCATTAATTTTTTCCTTCTCCTCTCAGAAGGTGTTTGGAAGGAAATAGATTTGCATGGCAGGGTGGGCTTAGTGTCACTTGATCTCTTCTTCGTTGAATGTCTTCATACAATGCCCACCCCTACCCAAATCAACAAATTAAAAAAATATATATTTAATATATCAAGCTTCTATTTTAAATATCTGCATAGATATTTTTGACAAAAGGAGAATACTGAAAGGGTGTATAAGAAGGCAGAATCACAACTTGATTTTGTACAGTATATGCAATCCTCATCTTGGGGAATGGCTGCCTCAGGAATAGATGTGACCCATCTCTACATATAATATCATTTTTTATTTACTGTACATTAAAGACAAACAGCATCAAGGAAGGGCTGAAGTGGCTATTTATGTTACAGTACAAAATGATCCTCCTACTGAGCTGAGTCATGGTACGAAGTGAAGACTGAGGGATTTTGCCTTTGTTTTCAAAGGAAGCAGGATAAGACCCCTTAATTTTACAAGGAGAATGCCATGGTGTTTCCAGCCTTGTGCTCAGTCTCAGTGCTTGTGCTCAATGATTTAACACAGCCAAGGGCAGCACAAACAATTCCAAGGAGCAACGTCAGACCAACGCATAGGGAAGCTGCTCAGAGCATGGAAATAATTACAGGCTGAGAGATCTGCATCCTTATGTTTTCTGAACCTGACACTGGAGACAGTACAGATGCTATACCTGCAGTCTGCCCCCTCCTAGCATTTATGTTTTTGTATCCAATGAAGTTTTTTAGCCATACTGCAATATAAAAGAGGCCAGGGAAGCTGTAACTAGGAGACACGCAGAACACCATTTTGCCATTAGCACTCCACAGCAGGGCTCCTCTCCAAGTAGATGAACCAACTCAAATTACTTTCAACCTGAACATCCAGATGCCCTTGTATCACACAGAGAAAACAACTCAAACCTAAAACACACCGGAAAGTAAATGAGGATGGAAAACACAGCTGTAGTCAATGCTGTGTTTGCTAAAACATGGGAAACTTAGTCCAAGGCAGTACTCCTGAAATGTCATGTATCCAGAGGCAGCAGCAAAACACAGAATCACAGAATTCAGACACAGAGTCAGGAACAACTTTATACCAATCTATTGAAACATGGAAAAACTTGCATTAAATGCAGAGAAGAAACCAAACCCAACACTTCCTTTTAAAAGCCATATAGAAAATTTTAGCATATTTAAAAGAGGATTTTTGGAAGCCTTCAGCAATTGACACTTTTCATTAATGAACAGACCAGTCTAGAAGCACAGTATTAACACACCTGTACTGAATGTTTCCAAATATTTTGGTAATATTTTCAAATAAAGTCTGTAAATGAAACAAATTGTTTCTGATTGACCGTTGCTAGCAGAAAAGTTTCTCAATAGTTTTAATGTTTCTGGGAGGTAAAGGATAATAAAACCATCAGCTACTTGACTACATGGGAAAAACTGCCATGAGGTAAGGAATTAAGCATTACTCCTGCTTGTTAGCAAACTTACTGCAGAGATCTGCTCCACAGTGACAATGACTGCACAAAACTGGCATAGTTATCTCTTTGGGCATCAGTGATTTAGAGACCAGCTCCCTTGGAGGTCTCCACACCAAACTAGGCACCTCAAAGTCACGCCATGCTTTACCATATACTTCTCCACCAGTACTTGCTTAAGATACTGAAATCAGACCTTTAACTGCCCTGCTGGGATGAAACAACAGGGAAGTGATCTTTCACCCCAGAGCTGCTATGTCTTTGGTCAACAAGGGTGTCTCATGAAATCCTGCCAAAAACCCAGAACTGCCGCCGCACAGACCGGAAATAGAACTGTTAAGACAGAAGCCAGTTTTTACAGTCAGTTTAGTGAAGAACTAAATCTTTAGTAAATAAAAATGAGTCTTCTTTCTCTAATGATGCAGCCCACAAAACCTCCAAATGGAATGACAGACCATCCCTATTAATACCTCCACTGGAAGAAAGAAAATTCTCTAACGCAGAAAATACTCTAATTGCACCCCCTGCCTATCCCAAAGGAGACAAAACTAAGAACAAGGGTTATCTAAATGGAAGCTCAAGCTGTAACAAAGCTCATGTATAGTTTGGGCTGGAATCACAACAAAATAAATTAAATTCTAGGTTGTATCCTCATGTTATTTTAACTTTCAAACCATAAAATTTCATAGTACTGATATGGCCAATGGCTCTTTGGTAGCACCTCAAAGACACATTAAAAACTGCCCAAGGACTTGACAGCCATCAGCTGGAAAGAACTGTTCTAATCTCTATTACAGAACTCTTTATAAGAACCCAAATTTAGTCTATTTCTGTAAATAGACTAAATGCATTATTAAGTAATTATTCATTGAAATAAGCAAACAAAACATTTACTTAAACACAGAAAAATTCAAGGCATTTTTGATAATTGGCACCAGAAATACAAGGACAACTGCAGTTCAAAGGGAAGGCTATACATTGCTCATACACGGTGTGAACCTTCTCTGAGGAGACTTGGCTTTAGCCAGAATTTTTGCCTGCCCAAATCAACAGAACTGCTCTACTTTTAAATTCAAGTTTCCATACAGAGAATATCCATTACTCACTTGAGAGAAGTGACACTACCAGCTACATGAAGTAGTGCAGTAAACCAGAGGTCTACACTGCCATTTCTTTCAGTATAAAGGTTCTAAAAAAAAGGAACAACACAGGAACCATAATCTCATAGCATATTTCACCAGCCCTGTTTGGGGATTTAACTGCTCTGACACTTCAATCTTGCTTCACACTTCAACGTATTGGTTTTGATGAAGAGAGCATTGAAATGAAAAAATGTCATACTTTGCAGCTTTGCTATATGGTGAAGTGGATTAAAAAAAAAAAACAAACACCTTTCCCCTCTAAACCCACTGTTTGGTTCTATTGGGCAGGAATGCAACTGAAAATTGCCAAAATTAAAACCTTGCATCTACTTTCTTGTCCAGGTGCATTAAAATTTTGTTCTGCAAAAAGCAAGTTTAACATGTCAATGACAGTGAGGGAGATGCACCAATTTCTTTTCTCAGCTCAGAAACATCACAAAAGCATCTATTAACATTTGCAATCCTTCACAAGGTTTAGGCCAGTGTCTAAAATAGTTTCTAAACCCCCTTGGCTGTCTTTGCTTTCTGCAGAGGCAGGCAGGTGATGGAAGAGAGAAGCACACTAGGAAGCCAGCTCCTCCTTTTGTACTCACTGAGCATCCAAACGAGTGCAGAGGTAGAAGCTTTCATGGCACCACACCACGGGGGTTTCTTCTTTGGCTGAATTGCAGCATACAACTTTCCCAAAAGAACCTGGAAAGGCTCTGGTGGAAAACAATGCCTTGTATGCTCAATTTCTTGACAGGACAAAAACAACTACTCAAGAATAACAGTAGGGAAAGGGTTGAGTGATACTGCAGGTAAGAACAAATTCACCATCAGCAGATGTTACACTTCCTTGTCTTTACATAAATATTAATTACTGCAGGCCTGGAAAATGAGAAACACTGATAAAAGATTAGAAGGGTAAAGGGAAAAATAAATCCAAGTAAATAAAAGAACACCACAAGGTATTCTGGCTACATTTTATTTCTGAAATTATTAAGGCACAAAATAAATCTAAAAAATAGGGCTGGATGTATGAGGGGAGGGACAGAGAAATTGTCTGAACTAGAGAGGTGTGAATGCAGTCTTTACAATCCAGTTTCAGATCTGATCTGGGAATGCTCCCAGCGTGAGTAGGGCAGGATGGTGAAAATAGAGGAGGATTCTTACATAGAAGAGGTGGGAGGTTGTGGGATAATTTATTATTTTTTTTCCACCACCTCCAAATTTACATGGGTTCCTGGCCACACTCAAGTTCCCTTCCCTCCCCTCAGAGAGCTTATTACAGTTTGTAAGTAAGACCAGGCCACTCAAGCCTCCAGTACAAAGAGTGAGACCTTGAATCACCCTTCATATGTCAGCCTGTTCATAGAATGCTGGGGGGAAGAGGCCTTGCGCCCAGTAGACATTATAGATGTGTATGTTTTACTTCAGACAAACTGCAATTTACTATTTTGTTTCCACTCTGAAGCAGAATCCCAGGCATTCAGGATGCTCTTGGATAAAGGATAGTAGGTATCTAGGTAGAACACCTGTCATGGAAGGAAAAACAAAATTTTCAAATGGCCAATGACATGAACTATTTAGAAAAACAGGCTCTCTTGCTGCAGGTCAGACTTTATTTTTCTTTTGGTTCTTGAATGCATGTAGTGTATCACACAACTGTCTAAAATAATCCTGCAGAGTGGATTTAATGGTGAATTACATGCATGGGATCAACTCCTCCCAAAACTGGGGTAATTCTTGATAGCAGGACAGGTTTAAAGGGTCCAAAGATCTCTAGTTTAACTGCTCTGGGAAGAGATCACATCTGTGGACTGGGGGTCACAGAAGGGTCCAAAGCGTCCATAGATGTCCTTAGCCCGGACTGCAAAGTAGTATTTGCTGCCAGACACGAACTGTGTAAGAGTACATGCCATGGGCAGCGGTAGCGCCTTCACCTCCCCAATCTTCTTCCACTGCGAGGGCATGGTGGCACTGGGGTCCTCGTGGTAGGCATACAGGTGGTAACTGTCCACAGTGGCACAGCTCCGGTCCACCTCCATCACGCTCCATGACAGCACAATCCCATTCTGGCTCTGTACCCGGGCCAGCTTCAGCTGTGGCTTTTGAGGTGGAGAAGTGTTGGCAGCTTCGGCGGGCAGACGTGGTGGCTGTGGTGCCTCTGGAAGTGGGGCAGGATGTACGGGGCGTGGTGGCTCCTAAGCAGCATAAGAGCAATAAGGAAAAGGTCATAATCTACAGCAATGGAAGGCGGCTTTAATTCATCATTTCCCAGGTAACTGGAAACAGGTGAGCCTGCAAGCACCCAGCCATCACAACTCTCAGTCCTGTGTGCAGAGGCAAGGCAGCAGCAGCAGCAAATGATGAGAAAGGGTGGGACCAAGGATGCCATAAATTCTTAAGTTATTCTCATATAAATCCCTAGTTGTGCAAATGATCATTGCCACAGTAAATTTCCCTGTATCTTCTTTGCTTCCCAGCCAGGAGGGGATGAACTCAACACTGTGCCCTTTACCAGTATTGAGCAAGCAGGTTCACCATGACTTTGAGCCAATCTACGTATGAGCTGCTGTTCCCATGTTACTCGACACCCCAGGCAGGGCATTAAGCTGACAGCTCATCATCTTTTCTGCAGACAGGTATTCAGTCACAAAAGGAGGAAAGGGTAATGGTGCCACACAGATTCTATTACCTTAAATTATCACAAAAGCTCAGCCTCACTTTCCAGAAAAATTTGAAATGAGGACACAAATGTGTCTTTCCAGTATATTTCTTTTTTATACAGCAAAAAGGGTAGAGACCTTTTTACAGGTCTCTCATTTATGTTAGTTAAGATGAATTTAGGAATGTGGTTAACAGTGCTTTGAGCCTCAGATTTTTCAGGTTGGAATCTGGGGTAGTTTTTGGCATCTTAAAGTGTTCTATGTTATATTTGCTTCATTTATTCTCATTATTTATCACTGGAGAGTGCATTAAGTTGATGGTATCTAGACTGAAAGGATTGCAACCCATCTTCTTGGCAATATATTTACCATGTCAGGACACCATGAGTAATGTGACTGCCCAACAGTGAGTGTACAAGCAACGTATTTGATATTATATTAAATGAGTCAGAAATTCTCAAATTCTTACCAAAAGGAGTTTTAAGTGATGCAGAAGTAATCACCCTCAACATTGACTGAAAACCTCTGGAGTTTGGGAGTTGGCAGCCTTGGGGATTTGGTCTGTACCTTGTTCTACCTCAGTTTTGCAAACAGCTATACTGAAAACTGGCCACCCAATTCATAGCCAAACCATGACTAAACATTTTACTGGCAGTTCTTCTGTACCCTTGACTCCATGAGTCACCTGCAGACAACTCATGCACTCATTTTCAGTATGTTCTCCTGGTAATTTGGAGAAGGCCAGGGTGAGCTAACAGATTGCACAGCTTTTACTATTCTGATTGTGGGCAGGAGTTGTGGGTGATTGGGTGGTGCCATGTATGAGAACTAGCTTAAGAAGTGTCAAGAAGGCATTTCACTGTTCTGCAGCTCACACTAGGAGCAGCCTAAGAGTCCCAGTGCAGAGACAAGGCTGTACATTGCATCAGGTGACTGGAAAGCCCCACTCACAGTGTGTGCTTGTGGCGGTCGATGGTGCACTGTGAGCTGAGGAGCTCCAGAGCCCAGAGCCAGCCCGTTGTTCACCACGTAGGTTGTCTGAGGCATTCGCACGGTCACACCTGCAAGGAGCACAATGAACACTGTGAGTATTCAATACTTACAGGCAGCTAAACAGAACATTGGAAGACCAACTCCTTGGTTCAGCTGAATGAAGCCAAATTTCAGACTCCTCCTGCTGCCAGCAGACTGATGAAGCACTACGTAACAACAAAATCACCTCCCATCCCCTGAAGCTGCAGAAGTGAGAGAGAGCAAGCACTTGTGTTTGCAGAGGGGACAAAATGTTGTTTTAGCGATTTGTAGCATGGAAGAAATGGGTAAGGAGGAGAAGTGTGGGAGATACAGGGAGCTTAAGTATTAAAAGAACAATTACATCATTTTGGGCTTCAGAAAGGGAAAGAGAAATGCTACTGCAGCACAATGTTATCCACTCAGAAGACTGTGCTGTGGATGGCACTGAAAGCTAAGTCACTGTCCAAGAAGCTTGTCCTCCCTCATAGAACAGACTCCACGATGGACACTACTCACAGGCATCACCATTTCAGTCATTCCCACAGCAAACTGACCTGCCTGGCAGGAGTAAACTAGACAGTTTTTATAGCCTTGTAAATAATATCCAAAACTCTTGCAAGCTACCAAGTTTTCATTCATTTAATACCACATCTAATTCTCTTAAGTAACACTTTATCTGTTCACTGTTGGAACATGTACGTTCTGTGAACTCAAAGCTTTTGCTCATTGTTATGGATTGCTCAGGTTGTCCCTCCATTTCTGTCTAGAAATACAAGATTTGGAGCAATCTCTATGACACCCTAGTTCCACACTTGTGTGAGACTGAAGCATTGTAATATTCCAGAAGACAAGCTCACAGAACACATTATCAGGAAACCACAGCTATTGTATGGCAATTTCTTCTCTTGATAAACACTCATCAAGCTACAGAAGTCTGTGTAATCTGCAAGTCCAAGGCAGGGAGCTCAGAGTGCTGAATCTTAATGCTTTAATTATAAAGTGCTAAAACACTGGGTAGGTGCTTTATATCTTTTTCTTATTGGAATCTCTCTAATAAGCTGATGAAGCTGTGTGAACTCCTGTGGGATAAACAGTCACCTGAGCTGGCTATTTCTCTCTATGAGAACCCAGTAAGATATGCTGGTTTAGTTCTGTCTCAGGAAATTACAATCATCTGAAGATGGTCAAAAATACCTTAATAAGATATGAGATACAAACACAGCATCACTTGCAGGTAGGGATACTATTCACTTGAGGGAGAAGTACAAAACTGCAATTTGCGAAACACTTTGGATGGGTTCTCACAACCCAGTGAATTTTTCAAAGACAAAGTACAGCAATCTTACTCAAGAAGCAACTGCTACTGGCACTAAAGGCTGTTGAAATGATAATATAAACCAATATACATCAGTAGCAGCATCACTACACCAGGATATCACAAAAGTAGGTGCATACTCATAAAACGGAAATTTATGTTAAACATAAAGGTGTTAAAATAACCATAGTGTAGAAATTGTGGGGTAAAAACAAACAAACAAACAAAAAAACAACCAACCAACCAAACAAAAAAAACAACAAAAAAACCCAAAAACAACAAACCAGTTAAAATCCACCACATTGTAACAAAATATCATTTAAGTTCTTTATTTTTGACACTTATTACACATTTCAGAAGATGAGTTTACTGCTAGGAGAATGTATCAGTTATGTATTTGCAAAGTCAAGGGGAACTTGCCAACATCTCTATTCAAGGAAACTCAAGCATGTATCAATTTCTGATACATCCAGTGAGAAATTCTATCTCTTCAGGTCTTGAGAAAGGAAGGAAATTTACTGAGCACAGGACATCAGAGATTGTTAAGGAATTGTGTTAGGATGTCTGATAGAAATGTAACTTTTAGACAGGAAATCAAACATGATTTTCTATGTAAGTGTGTTTTAAAATTCTGCTATGATAAAGAAATGGTCTCTATCTCTCAAAATAGTGGTGCTTGTCATGTTACCTTCCACTGTCTTGTAAAGTATGGGGCATGTCAACCACAGATGTTTAACTGGCAGAGCTAGAGCCTGGGATGACTTAAATACTATTTTTCCTCATTCACATAGCTGCAAGTAGAATTTCTTAGTAGCGTTTTCTCTACTGAGAAGTAGAATTTTCTCAAGTCTGTAAGCTGAGAAAAAAATGCTAATCTCTTTAACTAGGACCAGTATTGTAAAAAGACCAAACAACAAAACTGAATCAAAAACCTAAATGCCATATCCATCAGGTGTCACGGTACCATACCAAGCTATCAGGTGTCACGGTAAGAAGCGCATGGAAGTAATCATCTCCTACCTCCAGTCTGTGGGGTGACTGGCCTTAAGCCTGGGCTGGTCATGACAGCTCCTCTTCCAGGATTCTGAGCTGGTGGTGCAGGAATAGTGGTATAGACCACCTGATGGTTAGTAGGGGTTCTTGGGATAGGAAGCTTGGGAACAGCTGGAGCCACAGGCCGATGAGTTACATTCACTGTTGTCGAAGCTGAAAAAAAGAGCACACCCTAAACCTGAATTCAATGACTCAAAGCCGTATGCCTATTCCAGAATATACATCTCCTTTGGAAAACTGACTCATCTGAGCCATGTAAAATAAAAACTGTCTTTGCTTTGGGTACTGTAAGAAAAGCGAAAATGGCCTAAACAGTATTTTCACTTGAAATATTCAAGTCAATATATATACAGCTTCCTAACAGAAAAGATAAATATAATATCTCCTCCACTCCCTGCAAAGGTCCTGTGTGTAAGGACAGTGGAAGAACATAAAATTCACCAAAGAGTCTGCAGCACACAGCAGTCATAAGGTAATTCCAATGCCAACTAATCTTCCACAGTCGTATATAGAAAAAGAATGAAAGAAAAAAAAAGAGAATCTATGTTTCTTTAGAAAGGGAAAAACATAATCACACTACAAAGTAATATTTAACTAGGGCTAGAACTTCAATGTCTGTCTTGCCATTCCCTCTGCCAAAAAAATTAACTGCCAAGTGCACAAGGACAGACACAGGAGCGATGCTGATAATGTTTTTTTCCCCATTACTTAAAGAAGGCTCTTCTTCACTTTTACCAACAATAGTATATTTAATAATTTCCATGATCATCCTTAGCAGGATTTCTTCTTCTCCATGGAATTAAATTGATCCTAAATCTTTCCAAATCAATAGTACTATTGCTCCCCTTCATCAGTTTAAAAGAAAAAATGTTATGGGAAACTGACTAGAAAGAAAGATTATGAAGTGACTCAAAACATTCTGAATATTCATTTTACAAGATTAGCACAATGTAGAACTAACAGCTGTCTAATTCAAGAAAAAAAGCAGCCACTGCATTCACACACTGATGTCAAATGAAGTTACCTGTGGGTAATACATGGATGGTGGTCTGGGAAGGGCCACTTGTTGGCACACCTGGCTGCTGCACAGGGCTTGGCTGCAAAGGTGGCAAAGGCTGCAGGGGTCGAGTCAAGGGCTGGGTGGGTATGCTCAATCCTGTCACAGGTGCCTGGCTCTGGTTCTGCTTCTGCTTCTTGCCATCTGCTTTAAAATAAACAAAAGATATAGACAATAGCAAACAGAAATTTTCATTTCTGAATCACAATTTCAAGCATCACAGAGTTTTACAATCCTTTCCTCCCTCTCCCATTTACAGACTAGTGAGGATATTCCAAGCATGACATTTCTCTGACCTCTTCTGCTTATGCAAATAAATCTGCAGAAAACTCATTCAATTCTCCTTGCTTTCATCACTGCAACCTCCCCAGCCGAGACATACTCTGCAATGTTTTATTCTATTATCATGAAGTCTGCATATTTCAGAGCAATTTGGAAACCCGAATTCAATGGAACACTGTGCCGAAGTCTTTAAAAGTTTCTATTAAAAAAAAAAAAAATCCTAAAATCTTCAAAGGCGAAACACTGCAGCATTCAAATTTAGTTCCCTAAATAAGTCTTGTCTGCCTTTGATGTTTACATCTTTTTCTTTGCTGACTTTTTCTTTTGTTCAATCTGTTAGTCAGTCCTCTTGCTATTTTAAATTTTCATGATATTTACTTAAAAAGGGGGAAATTGCTTTATTATTTATAGAAAACTTTAAAAACAGAATTTATCACACTGACACCCGCCTCAACATGACTTCCTGACTTGTGATGCTGACAAATATTGCCTGTATCTGTAGTTTACTACAGCAATACCTTTTCCTGCTTTAGTTTATTTGTGACTACATAAAATATTCATTAGAGTGCAAGTCTGTATCTGATCAAGACTTTGCACAAGTTGAATAAAGAAGAATTGAGAAGCTTTCATCTGGACATTAAAGCAGTAATGGGCAGAGGAGGCACTCCTGAAGAACTAAAAAACACAAGACAAAAGAGTAGATTTTAAGGGCAGTCATTTAGAAGGATTCTTCCCTAATAACACTGTACATGCATCAGCCACTAATTTAATAAAGAGCATAGAATATAAAGATGAAAATATGTAAATACTCATTTTACTCTTGAGAAAATATAATGAAGTGAGGACCACATTTAAAATGTTCTATTAAGTGTACCAACTAGATTTCAAAGCATTAAGAACAGGGTTAATGCTAGCATAGCTCAAAGAATTGGGGTTTTTAGCAGTTTGAGACTATTTTGATTGTGTGTTTAACACTAGCTGCTGACAGCTTGAAGTAGCAGTGCCCTTCGCAAACTACTGTATGATTCTATGAAACACAATTACAGAATCACAGAATCATCAAGGTTGGAAGAAACCTTCAAGATCATCTAGCCCAACCATCAACCCAGTCCCAGCATGATCACCCTCAGACCATATCCCCCAATTCAAGACCTCAAAAATAAAACACAGTATGAACTGCGGCCCATATGGTCTGTGTACTCAACAGCCAAGCTACTTCACTGAAGCCACTGGATAAAAATATACTGGTGGTTCCCCCAGCCCCCCCCCCCCCAAAGTCTATGAAAGAAGCAGTGAAGGGATGCTCACTTTGAAAACAAAAGGTGAGCTCTTTCCTGCTCTTTGATCAACTAACAGGTCTTGTGATTGATTCAAGCTGCTTTTATTGTCCATGATTACGAGAGATTTCCCAGTGTTCAATGAACTACTTGACTCCGAAGAGATTCCTACAGAGATGTATACACCTGTTTACTTCAAATATTTACAGACTGATGCACATCTCAACTACCACTGAGTAATTTCAGTGATGTGAGTACATTCTTAGTCATGACTTAGAAGATGCACTTACAATCCAAAAAGCAAAAACCTTTACACCCTACTGCTGTAAATGTGGTTCAAGGAAAGATGATAGTCTGGACAAATGGGAGGGCTTTTCCAGTTTTGCTTTTGTATTTAATTTTACACAGAGCAAGTTCATTTACCCTTGGCAAATCAAGAAGAGCCCTGCTGACATTCCAGTGACAGGAAACTAGGTCTGCACTGCACCACCCACAGGAAATGATGACAGATAACTAACTACACTTCATTAAATCAATGGAAACAAATGGCAAAGGCTATTTAAGTAAAAAAAAACCCAACAAAACAACAGCAAGGAAGACTGGGTACAGAGTAAACACAGGACTAAGGTTAAAGGTCATGGAACAGTTTCCAGTATTAAATGAACACAGCATCATATTCATAGCACATGTGGACCCAGAGGAGACAGAAAAATATGGAAATGAGCATAAAATGGAAATTGTTACAACTGGAGGTATAAGCAAAACCACTAATCTAATACACAAAACAGAGAGAGGGACTAATTTCCATTCCAGAAACAGTCTACAACACTGCAGTTATAGCACAAAGGAGTTTTGAACAGTGTTCTGTTTCATAACTGGTATAGATGGATTACAGAATGGCAAGCATGGCACAGGCATGTTCAAGAATAAGAAAAAAATTATCCAAAGAACTACAGATTTGTTAACCAGATAAAACACCTTATAAAATAAAAAAAGATTATGTATTTAATAATTTTTCCTATAAAATAATAAAAAAACAGAACATAGCTCTTTTAAATTAAGAGTACATTTACATATCTTTCTTAGACTACCGACCCACTTTAGACTAAATCTATTAATTGTTTCAATACTCATACAAAATAATTTTATGATCCTTTTATAAAAAGGCCAGGTGTCCAAAGGTCCAAAGTGCGAGTATTGCAAGATACTTGCAGACAGAAAAGTATCTAGATTACTCTTAACATGGTTTCTCAATGATTACACACCCTTTTCATTAATGATTTTTGCACAAATCAGAAGGTGTTATTAGATATTAGTAGATATTAAGATCTATTTAAATATCTTCTACAAGTAACAGAATTAGGTTTACTTTTTATGTGGGTGACAATGCTGCAAAGAACATCATCAGGAACTGAGTGTTCCCAACAACACTATGTAAGTGTTGCTCATCAATTTGAATTAGTATTGAGCTAATATTCCTCCAGGAAACACCATAAGGCTGAAAGTATTTTCTATCCTGAGGTTGTGTGAATCCAGGAGAAAATAAAACCTGCTCCACATTTGCTGTAAACAAAGCGCAGTGGAAAAAATATTTGGCCAGAGGTATATAAATGCTTATGATCATGCAAAAGCTGTTACAAGTGTACTCTTCTGTTTAACCTTGAAGTTATTATCAGAATACATTCCTGAGAAACTTGCTCAAAAATGCTAGTGCTGTGCATGGTGAAATTCAAGTTTTATTAGGGTTTCCTATGTTTCTACAGCTTATATAAAAAACCACTGACTTCTCGCACAAATTCTAAACTTGAATTAATCTGCTTTGGCTTCATACTATCATGTTCTGCTTTGCAGTGAAGAGACACACAGGAGCTAACCCAGCACAAAAGTACTCCACTAATCTTCCTCCTAATGTAAGGCCAATATTCTAAGACCTTACAACTAAGGGGAAAGAATTTCAGAATATCCCACTCCATAAATTTTTAAGATTCTGGCTCAAGCCCCAACAAAGAAACTGAGGAAGAATTAAGCTGCAATGGAGCTACGACTCTGTAGCATTCCTACCTAGAGAAGCAATTTTACAGTTGTATGTGCAACTGTGGTATTGATCTTTTATGGCAATTGTGAGGTGAACATCTACTTCATGCAATTAGGAAGAAAAAAGCTTTCTGGAAAATGTTATTTTCAGAAATTTTTAGATAGAAAAATATTCGCTGAAATTACAATATTGTGACATGCTACTTTAAAATAGAAAAATCCATTTTAATCTATCTGCTGGGTGTCTTTTACAGAATACTAAATAGGACTCAGGAGGATAACCTTACCTGACAGGCTTGCACAGTCCCAAGGCAACCACCTTTTTATGTTTTTGAGAACTAACCCTCAGAAGAGATGACAGTGATAAAAACTTGATTGCCTCAGCTATTCTGCCACTCAGCTCATCAAGTCAAAATCCTGTCTGAAAAGGACCTCTGGTGGCCGTGCAGTCCAATTTCTTATTGAAGCTGGTCTATCAATAACAACTTATTCAAATGATCTGTGGTTTTGCCCTGCTGAATCTCAAAAACATTCAAGAGGACAGTTTCTACCATCCCTCTGTGGAGCACTATGGTGACTTCTTTCCTCCTCAAGCTGAACTTGAACTTCCTGAACTTGTAGTTCAAGGCCACTGCCCTTTAATGTATCATCTGGCACTACTTAAGAGAGTTGTGCTCTGTCATTTTTGTAGCTATCCTCCAAGTCTCTTGCTTAGTTCTTCGCCAAACAAACATCTGTTTGATCTCTTCTCACACGTCATGCACTCCAGGTCCTCAACATCCTGACACCATCAGTGAGGGCCTCTCCAGTGCTAGCACAACTCTTCTGAGCTTGAAGAGGAGGGAGCCAAAACTGAACACCTTATTTCAGCTGTGGTTCCACTAGTGTCAGTTTGGGGGAATACTTAAATTGAAATGAGAACATTGTTGGCTCATACTCAATTCACTGTGCACCACATATCCTCTATTGATAAGAGAACCAGACAGTCAGCTATCTGAATTGCATCATGCTTCCCTAATATTTGTGTACCTCACACACTCCCTTTTTGGTGATAACATCACATGGAACTGTTCAAGACCAGGCTGGATGCAGCTTTGAGCAACATGGNTGAAATGAGCAAGAGAAGGTAATAATGAGTATCTCAGGACTTGAAAAATGGGCGATAGCCAAACAACTGTATTGCAGCAACAAGTATTAAAGTACTTTCAGCTTTGTAAGGAGTAAGAACCCCTAATGAATAGTAGCATACTGCTATTTTACAGGTAAATGCATAACAATTTGCTTTTA